>JAFVLL020036312.1:0-46963 GCA_021397915.2 Tor tambroides | reverse complement strand
AGTTTCATTTGTGCAGTATTGTCCCTTGAGAAGATATACTAAAATTGTTGCTGAAATGTGAGGGGTGTACTCACTTTTGTGAGATACTGTAAATAAGTTAAGCAAAACAAGCAAAACCTTTACACATACTTAACTGCAGACATGGAAATGACATTCACTATTTGGTACAGTACAAATATTTTGAGTGTCCCTTATTCTGTCCCTTATTTTCCCATAATGAACCATGATTGTCCCTTATTTTCTTTTCTACCCTAATGGTAAGCCTTTGAGTCAAAAAGGCTGAAAACACAGGTCTATATCATAGGCCCATAGAAAGGGCTATAGAGTGATCCACTTAGGGGTAAGCTGGATCAATGGGAATACCTATACTATGTTTAAAATAAATATTAATAAACAAAAAAAATCCTAATGGACAATCACTGAAAAAGGTCATTCATTGTCAGTGTTACAGCCAGGGAAAGGTGTAATTTTCGGAGTGATTGGTATTCATAATTTTCCCGCACTCACCACACAGCATTTGGGAAAAATTCTAATCTAAAGATTGGCCATAAATTATTTACATGATTTTATACTTTGGTAAGTTACCTGCCATGTAGAAAGTTTAATTTGACGTGTTGTAGCACAAAAAATGCTCACTTTTCTCACGTTCTCTTAATCACAGCCAGCAGTATATGATGAGATATATAATTACAGTATGTATCATTCGCTAGATTAACAGGGACAGCTTATCCACTGATACATATTACCCTACACATCTTCACAAAAAACAGTCATGGATGACAAATACACCTGGAAATAGTGTATTTCTAAAATTGTATTTGATCATTAAATGCTTTTGTTTTGGTGTGATCCAGCATTCATGCCAATAGGCGTCAGTATAAAGTAAATGAGGAATTCTCTGACACCCTGTGGCCATTATGTGTTATGACAGGAAGGTGGAAGATCTTCAGTTCAGAGTTGAGGAAGAATCCATTACCAAAGGAGACCTGGAGGTATCTGCCGTTTTAACTACTTTACTACGTTTTTACAGCTTTACTGGGAGATGGTGTTTACTTTTTTCAATTTTGAGAAATTCTGTGAACATAATGGAAGAAAACTGATGCCATCACTGAATGAGAGAATTGGTTAATTTAGAATGTGTTTCCAAACATCTACAGTCCATGAAAAAAAAAAAAAACTGACGTGATCTATAACCTTATGACAGTCCAACATACAGTACACATTGTACTTAACCAACCCAATTTTCATTTGCAAAAAATTTTATATAATGTCTACTCTGACTAAGGTCTATTTAAATGTATGTAAATGTAACAAATATGTCTGTTTAACCAGTCCTGTACTGTCATGCCGAATGTTAAAACATACTCTGGCCTGCCTTTAAACGTCTTCACACTTTGCTATTATGATCGGGGAATAGCTAAGACCTGTTAATCTTTTTCTGTGCAACCTATGTATGTCTATTTTTCTCTTTCTCTCGTGTCTTTCCATTTCCCCCTCTCTTTCTCTCTGTAGACTCAGACCAAACTGGAGCATGCCCGTATTCGGCAGCTCGAGCAGTGTCTGCATTTGGAAAAGTCCAAAGCAGAGCGGCTTAAGAAAGAGTTAGAGGAAAAGATGGTAAACATGCAGGGAGATGAAACACCCCAGCCTGTAGCCATCTCTCCCATTGCCACGTTTCTGTCCCTTTGTTAGAGCCCATGTCTATGGGTTGCTACTGCTTGTGCTTTATTGACCAGGCCTGGGATCTCCATCATTCACTTAAAGCTCATATATACTCATTTGACATGTTTGTAACTTGTGCAACCGATTAGATGTTTAGTGCCGCTCATTTTTTTTTTTTTTAACTAAGCTAGTTGATAAGAATATTTCAGACTTATTTTAATTTCACTCATTTTTTGCATTTACTCCAGCTCTGATCAGAAATTGTATTGCTGTGAAACCCCAATGTCATGAGTGTTGGAGATCTTTGCCTGTCTCTGTGGGGCAGCATTGCTCCTGATAGCCAGGAACTGCTTTCACCTTTCATTTGCAAAATATTTTTTCATGTCTGTCTTCTCTTGTTCTCTAAGCATCTGCCTGAGTCCCTCAGGTGGAGTTGAGATGTTATCTTCCCCACAGTGCTCTCATTTCCCCACATCAGCCTTCATATTATCTTTTAGATGCTGAAATACAGCCTCCAACCTTTGAAAGAGTTGTGATACAAACCCCCTCTGACACATCTACGCTGTATTTGTAGCCCTTATTTTTCTATAATTAGAGATAGTTGCTAAGGCATCACAGTTATTATTGGTCATGCATATTATTCCTTTTCTGCCGAAAATTTTTGTACTTAAAAAAATGAAAATTCTGTCATTAATTACTCACCCTCATGTCGTTCCAAACCTGTAAGACCTACATTCATCTTCGGAACACAAATTAAGATATTTTTGATGAAATCCGAGAGATTTCTGACCCTCCATAGACAGCAATGTAACTACCACATTCAAGGTCCAGAAAGGTAGTAAGGACATCATTAAAATAGTCCATGTGACATCAGTGGTTCAACCGTAATGTTATGAAGCTACAAGAATACTTTTTGTGTGCAAAAATAACAAAAATAACGAATTTATTCAACAATTTCTTCTCTCCCATCCTTGTCAGTCGACTGTCGTGAACGTGCGTCAAAGACTGACACGGAAGAGAAGAAATTGTTGAATAAAGTCGTTAGTTTTGTTTCTTTCAAACACTAGCAATTACTTAGCCTAGTGACCATCCAGAAAACCCAAGTACTGCCCGAGTGACCACCACAGACACCCTAAAAACACCCTATTGACAACCTAGAATACCATAAATATGACTTAAACAACCATCAAAACGATCTTGCAACACACTAGCTTCCAACCAGAAAACCCTATCAAGCAATGCCTAGTGACTACCCAGAAAACCCAAGCATTGCCCCAGTGTCCACCAAGAAGACCCTAGCAGCTGCCTAAGCAATTCCTTAGTGACCTTCCAGAACACCCTAACAACTGTCTATTAATGCCCTAATGACCTCTCTAAATATCTAGCAGTCCAGTAACCACCCATATCACCCTAGCAATACCCTAGCTTACAACCAGAACATCCTAAGCACCCCAGTAACTGACTAACAATGCCTTTGCGTACAACCAGAATGACCAGCACCCTAGTAACCTCCATGAACACCCTAGCAAGCGCCTAGCAATGTCCTATCAACCAACCAGCAACACTCAGGCAACCACCAACAAAATTGTTCAGGCCAGTTTACACTTGGTATTAAACGTTTTTATCAATCTGATCACAACACTAAATACAGGTGTAAACGGGTTCTGAAATGTTTTGAACTTGTCCACTTTTGACCAGGTAGTTGAAAACTCATTGAACGTATTGCTTTCGTAGTGTAGACGCTCATGTGGTTGAATGCATTTGAACAACCACTAAAGTATGTATGAAGGTGAAAAAATGTCAATGTTGTCTTACCAGTCCTGATTCTTACATGAATCCACAGTGTTCGGTGTAGTTTTACAGCCGTCAGAGCAAAAATGAAAGCTGCTGCACTTTGGAATAGTTTTCTGTTGTCTTCCTTTGCAGTATTAGCTTATTTTGCAATATTAGATCAAAAGATCAGGAATAAGTCCATATATACACCCACCCATAGACCCTCCCCTCAAAGGAATCAGGAAAGTGGACAAAAGAGATGGCAGTTGTAAACAGGAATGTGTCTCCATGGTCTACTTGTGATCCGAACGACCAAAATACATCTTAAAGGATTAGTTCACTCCAGAATTAAAATTTCCTGATAATTTACTCATCCCCATGTCATCCAAGATGTTTATGTCTTTCTTTCTTCAGTGAAAAAGAAATTAAGGTTTTTTGAGGAAAACGTTCCAGGATTTTTCTCCATATAGTGGACATCAGTGGGACCCTATGGGTTGAAGGTCCAAATTGCAGTTTCAATGCAGCTTCAAAGGTCTCTACATGATCCCAGCCAAGGAATAAGGGTCTTATCTAGTGAAACAATCAGTCATTTAAAAAAAAAATTATATGGTTGAATGCATTTGAATAACCACTAAAGCCCGTCTCCTCTAATACTTAAACATTATGGGACGTGATGTTGAAACGCGCTAGCCAGACAGGATTTAAACTCTGCCATCTGAAATCATAAGTGTGGTATGAAGGCGAAAAAATGTCAATGTTGTCTTACCAGTCCTGATTCTGACACGAATCCACAGTGTTCGGTGTAGTTTTGCAGCCGTCAGAGCAAAAATGAAAGCTGCTGCTCTTCGTCCTGATTATATACTTTTAACCACAAATTATATATTTTTTAACCACAAATGCTCATTTTGCACTAACTCAACTTCACGCATTACGTAATCACGTTGGAAAGGTCACATGTGTTTATTGCTTCGTCTATGTACTTCGGTTCAAAAAGGTAGGGTAGGGCGAAAAACTCCTCTAACTTCAAAATCGTCCAGCATTGTTGTTTTACCTTTTTTTTTTTTTTGTAAAGGGTATTTGACTTTCTTTGCCCTTTCGCTTTGTAAACACTGGGTCGATACTTCCGCCTACGTCACGTGCAACCTTTCCAACGTAACTATGAAATTTGTGTAACTATGTAATGTGTAATGTTGTTTCGCTAGATAAGACTCTTATTCCTCGGCTGGAATCATGTAGAGCCCTTTGAAGCTGCATTAAAACTGCAATTTGGACCTTCAACCCATTGGCTCCCATTGAAGTCCACTATATGGAGAAAAATCCTGGAATGTTTTCCTCGGAAACCTTAATTTCTTTTTGACTGAAGAAAGAAAGACATGAACATCTTGGATGACATGGGGGTGAGTAAATGATCAGGAAATTTTATTCTGGAAGTGAACTAATCCTTTAATACCAGGCATAAACAGGGCCTCACATTTACTTGAGTACATTTAAAAGTGTAGATTTGGCTGTCATTGTGAATAATGCTGAATGAAGGCAGCACAGTCCAGGCACTCTAATCAACAGGATTTCACATTTATCAACAGGTCAGAGGCAGGCTCCAGCCAACACCCATGAGGCTGGGCAAGAGTGTCAAGGTGATATAAAGGGAGTAACATGCTGTGTGGTTTTCGGAGTGATCTTCTACTTTAAATACGAATATTATATTTAGATGTGTGCTCTTCTCACTTCTCTCTTGTGGTTTGAGACTGCATCTATGAACTCTTGTAGTAATATCTGATTTCTGATAACCTCTAATGATATTTTTCTTTGAACTATCAAATTTTCAGATGACTCCACAATGACTAACATTAATATTTGGGTGTTCTGTGAAATGAGAAACATCTTTGAATATTTTTCCTTTAAACATAGTTGGAATCCTAGTAGCGATTGCCTGCGTTCCTTTGGACTTGCTGTCTGCCGTTCCATCTCGTATTTGCCTGGCTGCTTTTAGATGGACAGACTGAGAAAGGCTTGCTTGGGCTTGAATTCAACAGGAATGCACTATATCCGCTTTTTTGCACATGCAAGAGCCATTTTTCAAGAAATGGCCATTCACTGAAATGTTTGCAGGGCAAGCAAATGTTTTGTTTGCTTCTTATGCCTGTATTGCCGTCCGGTTGCTAGTTCTAGTGGGCAGCTCTCCAAGATATTTCATACTGACTATCAACAAAAAACAGTCCAAGAGCGCACATCAATTAGGCCAAAAAAGCTCAATGTGGGTGCTCCACCACACAGGAATAGGAACAAAAGCATCAAAGTAGGCACACCACAGCTCCAGAGATAGAGAAGTTTTTAATTATGTTCTCACCACAGGTGACGTTTCGAGCTTATAACGCTCTTCATCAGATGAAGTTTTAAGCTCGAAACGTCACCTGTGGTGAGAACTTAATATCTCTGGAGCTGTGGTGTGTATACTGACTATCAACAACATTAAAATGTTTATTTGGGGGATGCACAATATAAACATTTTTTGCAGACAGCCAGTATGATGGCTGTGTTTTTTTAAAACAATGTGCTAGAACTTTTTTTTTTGAAAAAAGAAATACTCGCTTTGGAGAATGGATGGCTTATTATTATTATTATTATAAACAGCTGTTTTCACTAGTGTACTGTAAGTAAAGTTCATTTATATATATAAAGTATTTTTTTCATTGGGAAAAAAATCCTTTGTATTATATTCTTCCAGAATAATAATAATAATTATTATAATATAATGCAAAAATAATATAATTTTATTTATGATCTAAAATAATAAATATAAATAAATATATTTAAATAAATAATAATTTAATAATAAAAACATTTGAAATTGTTCAATATTACAAAATTAATTGTACAAAATTAATCTGTAAAGTTAATTTGTAACTGTGCATCATGGAAGTATTTTATATTTTAATGAAAATATTACTTACAGAATTATTTTTTCATGATAATTGTGTATTGTTGAGTTGTGTTTAAGTGTCATGAAAATAATGTCACATAAAATTTTAATCGTCTTAAATGGTAATTTCTTAATTGTTTTAGGACTTCTACAGATTTACTCAATATCGGCCGTTACCGTTCCGGTTCTCAGTGTATATTGTGCATCCCTAGTAGTTTGTATTGTTATTTTCATCATATTTAAAAATGAGCTTTTTCCATTGGTTCCATTTTTCCATTTATGTCCATTAGTTTGCTCTATTTTTAATCTCTATAATAAATTATAAGACTGATATCAAAGGTTTTGTTGAAGAAATGACTAAATCCTTGGAGAGTTGCCCCTGAGCAGACTGGAGGTTTTGGCATATAAAAGATGGAAGATGCAGGATTTCTGACCCTCTTTTTGTCCTCTAGCAAACTACAGTTGAGGAGAAGAGTCGTGTTATGCAGCTGGAAGAGGAATTGGCATTGCGCAAGGCTGAGGTCGAGGATCTCCAGGCTCGGCTTCAGAGAGGTTCCTTCGGTCCAGGCACAGATGCTGGAGACAGCGGACCAGGCATAAGCTCGGAGACTCTGATTTTGCGGGAACAGCTTCTCTCTGCAGGCCGTGAACGCCGTGAAGAGAGCAGCCAATTACGAGAAAGGTACGAAGCATCCTTGAGCAGCAGCCAGAAAGAAGTTGAACGCCTTAAAGCCACCACAGAACGTCAGGGCCAAGAGATCGCCGACCTGAAGCAAAGACTTCAGCAGGCCACTCGTGAAAACATGGAGATGATGGACAGCTGGAAAGCCAAACTTGACGCTTTGGTTGGAGACCATCAACGTGCTCTAGAGGAACTGAAAGCCTCGCTAACAGGAGATCGCAGGGCCAGTGAGAACAGCGGAGGAGAGGGTGAAGGAACCACACCTGAGATGAGAGCAGCTCTGGAGAGCTTAAAGATGGAGCAGCAACTGGAGTTAGAGAACCTGAAGGCCAAACATGAGATCGATGCTGTCGTAATGGCCAAAGAGCGTGAAGATCTACGCGCCCGACTTCAGGAATTGCGGGATCAGCTAGAGGAGAATGAGGAGAACTGGAAGATCCAGGTGGAAGCCAAGAGCAACCAGCATACTCTGGAGCTCAAAGAGGTTTTAGAGAAGCTTCAAAAGGCAGAGTTGAGGATCGGCGAGTTGGATAAGTCTCATGAAGAGCAGGAAAAGGCCACCCAACTTCTCAAAGAGCAGCTGGAGCTGGCTGAGAAGAAGATGGTAGATTATGAGGCCCTGCAGAAGGCTGAAGCTCAGAGTCGAGCTGAGATCCTGTCACTGCAAGAGAAGCTGAGAGTCAGTGAGAACCGACTGCAAGCTGTAGAGGCCGATCACACCACCCAGGATGTTAATGTTAGTGACCTCTGGGACAAAACCCGATTTGAATGATTTATTTACAAATGTGCTGAAATTTTGTTAATGCTGTCTGGGTTATTTTGTAGATTAATCAGAAATTCCAATCCATACAGGGCTTGGAATTTGATAGTATATATTTAGGACTAGTCCTAAAGAATCCTATTGGGATGAATAAGAAGCAAGATCGTAATGGATAAACTGAAATCCTGAAAAAATAATATGAAATTTTTATTCATCGAGTAGGATCTTATTTGTTGGTTAGATTACCCTTATGTGATCCCATTGAAATCATATGGTATTAGCTCCAGATTCTAACAGAAATGTTAAAACCTGTAGGAGAACTCAGATAAAGTATTTTTTAAAGTACTCTTATATTGTTTTCTGATCCAGATGATCGAAAATAATGACAACTCTGAAGAGAAGATGAAACTAAAACAGAATATGGAAGGTACGTGTACAAATACTGGCAATGAAAAATTCTGATTTTACTTCTACTGCTCAAAAATTTGGGGTTTGTATGTCTTTTTTATGTTTTTGAAAGAAGCCTCTTATGCTCACCAGGGCTGCATTTATTTCACCAAAAAGTACAGTGAAACAATAATATTGTGAATTATTACAAATGAAAATAACTGTTTTCAATATAATTTAAAATGTGATTTATTCATGTGATGGAAAAGCTGAATTTTTAGCAACCATTACGCCAGTCTTCAGTGTCACATGAACAGCGGAAATCATCAGAAAGATTTTTCCATTATTATCACAGTTAAAAACAGTTCAACAAAATGTAGTTGAATTTTTATTTTTTTTTGTGAAAACCATGATCTGTTGTTGTTGTTCTTTTTAAGAACAGCATTTATTTGAAAAAGAAATCTTTTATAACATCATACATGTCTTTACTGTCACTTTTGATCACTGCAGTGCATTGTTGTTGAATACATTTATTGTTTTTTTCCCCCCCCAAAATTTTAATGACCTAAACTTTTGAATGGTAGTAAATGAGTTGACAGTGGTATGCTAAATCATTCTGGTATTAATGTTTTCTTTTTTTTCTTTCAATCTAAATTTAAAAAAGTAATTATACAGTAGTTTTCAGACATTTCAGCATGTGAAAGTTCTCTATGCCTGTGTTTATAACTTCAAACTTTCTATTAGAAACTCTGGAGAAACTCACAAAACGGGAAAAAGAAGTATCCACTCTAACAACCCAAGTAGATGCCTTGAAGACCCAAATAACTGGTAATTATCACATTTAAAGTATTATATTCATGTCATTCTCATTATGCTTTTTGTGAAACAACTAAGAGAGCTATATATAACATAACACAGGATGATGCTAGTGATATTTTGTTCTACTTCTAACAATAAATGCAACTGCATCTTGTGTGTAGCCTTGGAGGAAAAGGTTCGTTTGGGAGAGAAGGCGGCAGATGGACTCGTTAAGGAAAAGACGAGCTTGGAGGCGGAGCTGGAGTCCATGACCAAGAAATCCCATGATGCATCAGGCCAGCTTGTGATTATTAGCCAGGAGCTTCTGAAGAAAGAGAGGTAAAGAGCATAACATGGAGGAGGAGAGGGCACCTTGTGATCATTTATTACAGGTGTGAGTGAGCTTTTAACCACTTGAGATGATAATGACAGCATATGGTCCACATGGAAATTATTGTCTTTATTATTGAATTATTGAGGCACATTTCAAGAAATGCTTTGATTATCTAATTTAAACATGAATGTAGTGTGTACTTGAAATTAGTATTCCAGCCTCTATTTTGTTCATGTCATGGAGAACCATCATCTGGATTGTATTGCTTCCCAATACACTAGGATAAATGGTTAGCCATGTAACATTGCTGATTGTAATCCACTCAAGAACAGTTTGAGTTAATGAAGACAATTACACTGATTAAAACTGTGGCCAAAACGTCATTTAGCCTTTTCGATCAGTGCTACATGCTGACAGTGAATATCTTGTCAGGGGTTTGGGCTCTGCCTTTAAAGAGATAGTCCACCTCAAAATTAAAACCGTCATCATTTGCTCACCCTCAACTCTTTCCAAATCTGTGGAACACAAAAGAAGTAATTCTGAAGAATGTTGGTAGCCAAACATTTTTGGTTCCCAGTCACTTCCATAGTAGTACCAAAAAATACTATGGATGTCAATTGGGATCAAAACTATTTGGTTACTAACATTTTTCGAAATATCTTCTTTTGTGATCCACTGAGGAAAGAAACTCGTGCAGGTTTGGAAAGACTTGAGGGTAAGTATTTTCATTTTTGGGTGAACTACCTCTTTTAAAGAACTTTGCATTGAGAACTAAACAATATATATACAAAAGCACATTACACTTTAATATGCACTAAGTTGTCTGGCTTTGATTAGGTCAAGTGCACACTACAATACCGAAGGATGATGCCCTAATATTTTTTATATTATTATTAATATTTTAATGCAATATATTGTCTTTTTCTGTGTGTGTGTGCATATCAGGAGCCTGAATGAGCTTCGGGTGTTATTGCTGGAATCTCCGCGTCACTCTGCGGGAGTGGATCGAGACCTTAGCCGTGAAGTCCACAGGGCCGAGTGGAGGATGAAGGAACAGAAACTACAGGATGACATCAAAACTCTGAGAGAGAAACTTTTGCTGCTGGTGAGATATATGAATAGAAAACCGCAACTATAGCTATTGCTGCTGTTTTATGACAAACATCTCATGTCACTGTTGACACATTTAAATTACATTTAAGAGAATTTTCCTTTACCAATCAGATTTTCCTCTCAGGAAAATACACGATTTTTGAAAAGTTTGGAGTCTGTCAATTTTTTTGATCATTATGGCTGCATTTATTTGATCAAAAAAATACAGTACAAACAGTAATATTGTGAAAATAACCTTACAATTTAAAATAGCTGTTTTCTATTTTAATGTTTTAAAATATAATTTATTCCTGTGATGGCAAAGCTGAATTTTCAGCATCCATTACTCCAGTCTTCAGTGTCACATGATCCTTCAGAAATCATTCTAATAAGCTGATTTGGTGCTCAAGAAATGTTTCTTATTATCAGTGTTGAAAACATCGATATACATAAACAGTTGTTCTGCTTAATATTTTTGTGGAAACTGTGATACTTTTAAAAAAAAATTTGGTAAAGCAAAGCACAAAGAAGTTTAAAGAACATCATGTTCAGAGTTTGGGGTCAATGTGTTTACTATATTTAATTTATTCTGTTAAGTCATGCAATAAATAATAAGATGTCATTTTTATGTATATCTCACAGAAAAAGTTTGTTTTTATTAGTGCTGTCCATCGATTAAAAAAATGAACTAATTAATCACACATTTTTTTCTGAAATTAATCATGTTTAATCCCACCTATATTACAATAATTCAATCTTCAAACAAATGTAGAAACAACATAAAGACAGTATATTTTTAATATTTGTCAAATGGCATCTTATTTTATGACTGAAGGTGAGTATCACTGATACCAATACTACTGATGTCTCTATGAAATTGTTCTTTTTTTCCTAATATTTAACCATTGACTATATGTAATGGTGACTATACTAACTTTTTAATTTTAACATTTATTAGACTTTAAAAAATAACAACTTCTAATTTAAGTGAACTTAAAACAATCTTCACATAAAACCATTGTAATAAATGACATACCTGTGCCCTTCAGAAAGTAGGAAATATATAGAAATTGAATAAAGTTATCAAACACTAAATTCTAAATTAAATATAGATGAATCCTTAAAGCTACAAAAGTTATTGATTTCCTCTTTTTTCTTTTGTTCTTTGATGAACAGACATCACAGCAGCTGTGTTATTAGGTTATTTGGCTGCTATTACTTTAAGAGCTGCCACTACTGAACATGACACGGATCTGACACACATGCTCGTAGTTTCATTCACTTTAATATAAATTGATACAGTCTACAGCGTGCACTAATCATATGGCCTGACAACATCTCATCTGATCGCAGTGCACTGTTGTTTACTGAAGCTCCTCGTCACCTGTACCGTTTCCGCACTCATTTGAAGTGGAGTGCGCGTCTGAAAAGTCTCCAGTTTGATGTGGTCATAAAGGTGCTTTGCATCTAAATAAACGCAATTCTTGTCAAGAAAAAAAGAGACATCAGCAGCAGTTGTGAGTGGGGTGGCCAACCCTAGCTCCGCCCCTACGTTAACCGCGTTAAATATTTTTAACTCCATTAAACTTTTAAAATTAATCAGCTGCGTTAACACGCGAATTTTGACAGCACTATGATATACCTAAACAAACATTTGTGCTGCTTAATATTTTTGTGGTAAATAAAGCAAACTACAAAAGAAGTGTAAAGAGCATCATGTTCAAATTTTGGGGTCAATGTGTTTATTGTATTTAATTTATTGTATTAAGTCATGCAGTAAATAATAAGATGTATTTTTTATGTGTATCTCAAAGTAAAATAAGAAAACGTATGTTTTTTTATATATACAGATGATGTTTTTATTATATAATACTCTATTTTTGACTGATATATTGCGCATCCCTTTTAATGTACAATTTCCTTCTATCAGGGTCGGGAGAGGTCATCTCCAGACCACCGTCGATACTCAATGATGGACCCTTCTGCTTCAGACACAGAGGTGGCCCGTCTGCGTCAAAGGCTTCTGAACACAGAAGATGCCCTGAGGAACGCTCTGGAACACAACCAACACGTGGACCAGCTAGTGCAGGCCATGAGCACCCGACCAGACAAGAACCAGGTAAGCAACAGAAAGTTAGCACCTCACCTCAGCCTGCTCCTGGCTGTTTCTACAATGGACACACTAACACAGTCCATCAGTGTCACAAATACTGAAATACTCTTTCTTTGTGTTCACAGGCACATGCTAGTGCAAATTCTGCAAATGGAATCCATCAAGAAGACACTTCCTTCTCACAAGAGGTTAATAGATCTTTGTTCGAAGAGGATTTAGAATCCTAATATTTCTGTATCGTCCTAAACTCTGTTTCTCTGTCTAGGAAGAACACTGATGAGGGCTAAAACGGCTCTCAGATGTTTAGGGAAGAATGGAGGTGTATTGGGAAAGAAGCCAATTTGATGCCTAGACCTTTGAACTAATGCTTCACTGGACATCTTATTTTCTGTTTACAGTTAACACCAAAACAATGACTTTATAGATGAACAAAGAGAAACCACAAATCGAAGAAAATCTAAAATGATCCGAGATGCTATAAACAGACATAACGGAAGTGGTTTTTAAGGTCAGTGGTACAACACGGACAAACTGACACTGACCCTGTAGACTACCTCCGAGATGGACAATGATGTCTGACTTAACAAACGAGAGAATGTTGGTCAGGATACTTGAATCCTCGGAAAATCCAATACCCTGCTATACTCTCAGTTGGCTGTAACCGTTTGCAGTTTAGAAAACAGTTTTGGCCTCAATTTATACCGTTTAATTTATTTGCCATCTATGCTTTTTAAAATGGTATATTCAAAGAGATAAACTGGCCAACTTCCAGCATAAGGTTTGAAGGTCTTGGGCTGGTCACTGGTCACTAGATACTGTAGCAAACAAGTAAATAAAACAGACTGGCTCCCTTATTCCATTCCTGCTCATTTTTGTGTTGATTTTTTTTTTTTTATTGAGACATGAATTTTAAAGTATGAATTATACAGTATTCAGCAACCATTTTCAACAGAATTAGCAAGGTGCACCGTAAAGCTTCAAGAACCAGTATTGCATTTTCAGTCAATATTAGTGCATACTTTTGTAATACTATAAAAATATGCAGACAATGCCAACTCCCATCCTGTAGTTAATTCAAATGAACAATGAACCAACAGCTTTTGTTTCATTTGCTGAATCATTACATTCTTTTAATTCAGATTGGAGAAGCTTTTCTTGACGCTCTTAAGACGAGGTACTACGTGCACAATTGACAATTTTAGCCAAATGTAAACATTTTTGACTCTTTTCATTGCAATGACATTTTGTTCATATTGCAAATGTTTCAGCGCTGCTCAAATGATATAGCTGGATTTTTGTTTGCCTTTAATTGTAGCTTTACAAATGTGCAAAAAAAATCTTGTTTATTTACATGCAGCATTTTATTTAATATTTAAAGTAAACAACCTTTTTTAAAGTAAAAAAAAATGAATTTTTTTTATTGTTTTTTTTGTCATATGCAAGTAAGTTCATTTTGATAAAAGGAAAGGATTAACTGTAGTACCTCCCTTAAAAGATCAAGAAAGACTGTTTAGCATTTTCTCTATGATCAGATTTCTCTGTCCATACACACCTTTGTAGTAACACATCTGATGTTAAAACAGAAACAGTACAAAACATAACTGCAATCCCATAAATCAGTGTCTGCTCAGTGGTATTCCAGAATTTATTCTCTCCTTTGAAAAACCATGTTGATGAAATACTGTGCGATTAGGTCATGTTTGTTCATTAGGCAACTTTATACTGATGTGATTGTCATTACAACCAAGAATGCATTTTCTTTTTCAAAAAGAATAGGGAAAATGATAGGGCTGGCCCCAAGTTTTGCAGTTGAAATTGCTTTAGATTGCAGTTGGATTCGATAAAAATGCCTTTTATCTGTTGGGAAACAGTTTGCTCTCCACTTGCTGTAATGGTTCCCAAGAATCAGTAATTAAACATTAACAAAAGAGACACTTTGTAGTGTATTATTTGTAACAAATGGGTTCCTCTTGTTTTCAAAAGGGAAGGGTTTGTTTATAAGCACTTTCCAGTCCACCACTATATACTATATATGCTATATGAAATAATTTTTCTGTCATTCTCAAGAAATGGTGCCATTTGAACCAGAAAATGTCATGCTTTTATTTAACATTTTATTTGAAAAGATTACTGTCATATTTTTCCACCATATTGGGATGCATTAATATTCAGATTAGTGGTTAGTAGTATGAGATTTTTAATGGCTGATTCTTATACTGTTACCTGCATGTACTGTGTTAAAGTGATAGTTCACCAAAAATATATATATTTTGAAGAATAAGGGTAACTAAATAGTTGCTGGCCTCCACTGACTTCCATAATATGGAAAAAATACTATGGAAGTCAATGGGAACCAGAAACTGTTTGGTTACTGACATTCAAAATACTGTATCTTCTTTTGTGTTCAGCAGAAAAAAAAAATGAAATAATATTTATTTTTGGGTGAACTGTCCCTTTAAGAGGTACCAGCATACTTCTTGTAATGGTAGCTACAGTAGTTTAATACGCTGGACGAAAATGGAAAAAAATAAACTAGTGAATGTAAAAAAAATAAATAAAAAATCAAACATGCTCATAGTTTATAAATCCAATATATCATCAAGAGACATGCTTAATAAAAAGTTAAACAAATTTTCATTCCTCAAATCGTCTGGAAGATATGAGCCAATATATTTTTAAGTCTAACTGGTCTGTGTATTGTAAGTGCAATATCCGGTGTGCAAAATATGTAGGTCATATGGGCACCGGGGCCATCTGAAGACACATATCTGCAAACAAGAACATGATTTCCACCAGCAAATCTAATGAGCAGCCGCTACAGAATGACAGAGGGGAGGGATACACGCATTACAATGTTACGCCGTTAGGGGGAGACATAACAAAACAAACCAGCCAAACTGTTGCTCTCTAGTCTTGGTTGTTGGACAGCAGTTTGTGATCACAGATCTTCATCATGCTGCCATAATATTCGGCCACATTCTAGACATCAAGAAATATACTATACAAAATGACTATTATTAGGGTTACACTAATACTGCATTTTAATATATACAAAACATGTTACATTATAATTATTCCATCAATAAGTTACTTAAAATATTTATATTTATTATTGTAAAAGGTTGTACTGTGATCAAAATACAATGTTTTGAAATGTATACATGTTTTGTGTTTGCTGGGTCCTATAAGCATAACTGGCCAAAATATGGCGCATATCCTCCAAACATCCTGATGTCTATCAGGTATTTTATGGCAGTTTGTCATTGTGGGCCACACCTAAAAAATTCATTGATTTATTGATTGATTTATTTTTGGCCATGATTCTAACAATTTTATTGGCAGAAAATACATCTGAGACATGTTTTGTTTGTCTTGACCCAGCAATTCCCCCCAAAAATTGATCCCGTTGCAGAATTATTGGCAAAGAATTTAAATATAGTTATAATAGCGCCACCTAGTGTCAGATGTGTATTTGGGATTTGAGACCATCCCACCAAGTTTGGGGTCTCTGAAACCCAGACAGTTTTAATAAAATGAATGAATAAATGCACTTTTGGTATTTAGACTACTACTACTAATAAAACAGATATAATAGAACCCTTCAGTGCCTGTTTTCTAATAACAAACTCATCCATGGTTAAAAGGGGGATGTTATTTCATATGATAATTCTGAATATTTTTACTTTTTTTGCTGAGGTTGTATCTGATAACAAAAGAGCATTTTTAATATAAGTTAGCCTATAGAGTTACAAAGGATATAACAAATATTACGTTTAAAAAGAGTAATTTATATTGCATATATATTTTTGTTCATAATATATATTTTTTAATATACATTTTTCAAATTCATTTTATTAGATGTAGGCTAATTCAGTTGTGTGGTGGAAAATATCAGACAGCCTATTTATTAGCTAGATTTATTTATTATTAGATTTATTGCACAGGGCATTAGGGATTTCTAGGTCGCCTTATCCTTATTTTATAATCATAAATGTATTTACAGATTGACGAAATCGATGTGTTTATTCCAAAAGTGATCAGTGAAACGGTACAGGCTATCAGGCGAACCGTTTGCGCTTATTTGCAACGATAACAGGGGGGTTGTGGCGATGGGCAGAGAGAAATATAGACATGTTACAGTCACAATGTCAAAAGAGTTAGTTGCACACATTTGTCCTGCGAGTGTCGGCGAGTGCTGTTCCAGCGGTTCTTTAATCCTGTATGTAAATGACAGCCAATAGATGCTGTTGTTGAGTTGGGCTGGGATTAGCGGAGGCGAATGACTTTCAATTTTACTGGATTACAGAACAAAGAAAGGGGAAAGGGGACACACTCCTCTGTTAAAGAAAAGAGAGAGAAAACGGGGCAAATTTATCAAATAAATCACCTCGGTTGCATTTCAGCAGACTACAAACCATTCGAGATTATGGCATTTAAGAAAGTCGCTATCGCCTTTCTTTAGATGGGAATTCAGCTCTCACTGTTGGATTAAACGGAGAATAAACCTATTCCGGGATTGACAGCATAAGGTAATTAAACACGGGGAAATTGGCGAGGATTAAATGTAATTCTGTTTATGTATGTATGAAAAACCATTTTCGAGTATCGTTCTTGAGCACGTGACTTTTTATGGATGTTGAAAAAGTGAAATTACAGATTATAATTTAGGGGGGAGGAGGATGGCTAGGAGTGTTAGCACGCTGGCTATCATGCTAACGCTCTGCACGCGAATCCGTGACGCTCGACGCGATGTTTTAGACGCTTTTATCAAAGTAACGCGTTAAAATAAGGCTTAGATAAGATAAAAAATTAAACGCCTGTGCGTTCTGCGTTTTTAGCTAACTGTAGCCGCAATTCTCCTGATTTGTTTGTCTTGTGAAAATGGCAACACAATTTGAGTGCTAGCAAGTTGCCTAAATAGAGCAATTGCATTGTTGGCTGGGTGATAAATTACAGTCAGTCGCTTTTATTTCGTACATTCTGATGAAAATCGCCGTGGTTGGCGTGGTCACAGACGCGTTTGGCGACTTGAGAAGGTCATGTTTACAATGTCAAATCCACCTATCAGTGGCTGCTAATCTGTGTCTACTATGAAGACTGCTTTTCTAGATTATGCATAACTGAATGTGTCCCAGTGAGTTTGCCGCTGAGTAATAATATCACATGTCTCTAAACTTGCTCGGTTTTCCTCGAAGGACTTCTCCACTGTCAGATCCATTCATGAAGACAATGATAGTTTATGATTTATGTCATGCTGTCCCGCTATGAGTCTGTAACTGAAACATGAACTGTCCCAGAATGACTTGCTGTCGGATTGGGCCTGTATATTTATAACAGTAATAGCTGTCCGTGTTTCTCTGTGGTTTTTCTTCACCCAGATTTTATAGCGGTCACAGTACCACAGTTGTTTACTGTACAAAACTAAATGAAAATATTCTTAGGATTAAAGTTTATTAATACTACCATGAACTGGACAAGAAAAATGATTTCTAAGATGTAGGCTGACTAGTTAATTAACAGCAGAAGTGATTGAACAGTTTAACAGAATCTCTGGTAATAATTCATAATTTTCTCCCAATATTTCTGACAAGATTATTATTCCAACAGCAAATGACACAGAAAGCATTTTCTCATTAAAAGGGTGATTATTTGGTAATCCTAACTATACTTCATCATATGGTTAGTTGCAGTTTTACATTTTAAAGTAATTATTTACATTATTTTACGTTTACCATTGTTTTACTCCAGAACACTTATGAATCACCAACTGAGTTCAATGAAAAGTACTATAGTTTGTGGATGTCTAAGTGTGGTAATATTTGAATTACCTTGTAAATACAATTATATGTGAATATGGCAATCATTTAGTACTTGTTTAAGATCTGACTCCAACAGATATATGAATCACTAGTTGAGGACTACTGAATCAAACTGTCATCTTTCACTAACAAAAGCACCGTATTTTATCGAAGTAATACCATGGTAATCTTTGAATTACCTTCGAATAGCATGTAAATACAGTTGTATATGAATATGGAAATCATTCAGTACCGTGGTATATATATATATATATATATATATATATATATATATGAAAGTAGTATGATTTTAGTACATTTTTTCAAGATAAATTGCTTTAAATATTGTCATTTGACATTGGTTTATTCACAACTAATAATATTAAAATGATCACATTCTGTTTATATATCCATAGCAGAAACATACAGAAAGCATTTTCTCTTCAACTTAAAAAGATGAAAAGCCTATTTATTTTGTAATCTTAACTAATCTTGATTTATATAGTTAGTTGCATTTTATTATTTGCATTTAGTATTGTTTTACTCCAGCAGACTTGCGAATCACTATTAATATGACAGTCATTCAGTATCAAAGTATCAGGATTTCAGTACTTTTTGTAAGGTAAATTAGTTTAAAGATAGACATTTGGTGGTTGATTCACAGTCTTTCAGTCCACGTATTCCCATATGCTGGCCATTACATAGCCAAGTGATCCGTTTTAACAGTAACACATTTTTGATCTGAAGCGCAGAAGTAAATCTTTCCCGAAGCGTATCAGAATCAGGGCAGTATCTTCCCATGCAGGCCACGCTTTGTGTTTACTCAATGCAACATGTTTTTGTGGCCTTGGGGAAAATGTCCTGGGTGAAAGGACTTAGGACCAATTAAAAGTCAATTATCAGCCTCTGAGCTGAACGATTTAGATACAGTTGTGTTTCTGAGGGGATCTGTGAGCAGAATCTGTATAAAGGCTATTAGCAGAAGTATTGTGTATCAATGGCGGAGCCACAAGCCTCTTAGGGCAAAACCGCTCATAAAACCCACGTTACCCTTTCTTGAGATGCCGGTAATATCTTTAAGCACCATACAGGCAGTAATTCAAGAAGTAAAGGATCGGCTACATTATGCTTCCCCCTCGAGCTGAGGATCTCAGATAGCGTGAATGAAAAAATGGTATGTTGGCAGGGCGGACTCCTAACAAGGAGGAAGTCATTAATCTGAGCATTTAAGCATGTCAGTCTGGATCCCTACTTTTCCTGCATTTTTTTTAGGAGTGTCACCAGTTGATTTTCTTTTTCTAGTGTTTTTTTCACCCTAAGAAAATATATTTGTTATAGTTAACTCATGTCTTTTGGCTACTGCAAAGAAAGCTTAGTGTAGAGTACAAAACAAGTCATTTATACATAAAGCTTAAGGTGTCAGATGAATGTAGTTGCCCCTGTAGATAGGATAAGCCGGTTCAGTGAGGAAGTCTTACCAATCTCTTTTTCATCAAAGAGTTTTGTTAAACTTAGAAGTGTCAAGATGAAGTTATTAAATGACCTTAACCCATTTATCAAAAGATTATTTTCTAAGGCAAGCATTGTTATTGGTATTGCTCATACGGCGAGTAAGATTCAAGATGATCTACTAACCAAAAAGGGATACAGTGAAGAAAGTTTAATGTAGAAACAGTTTACACTCAGAAATGGCTAGTAAATTTCACACAATTAATTAAAAATAAATAGCAGGTTACACATTATTTGCAGTGTAGATTCTGACGTGAATTATTATGCTGTAGTATCACAACATACACTGAAATAAATTGGTGTATGGTGTAATTTGGGTTTACACTGAAGAGCTTTTCACTTGGAAATTGCTAGTAAGTTTCACAACAGTAACACATTGAATTAAACATGAAATTTAGAAGTAGAAAGCCGGAATAGCATTTTCTTGTAAATTCCAATATTCATTATTTACAGAAAATGTAAAAATTATAAATATAAAAATTTAGTTGGTTTTATTGTCTGAAAGCTTTATCCTGAAAATGCTACACAAATTGTGCCAATGTACATTTACCTTAAAACAATTTTTATTCACACACAATTACAAGGAAATGGCAAGTAACACATTGAATTAAATGTGAATTTTTGAAGTAGAACACCCCAAAATTCTGTCTTTTACTCAATGCAGAAATGTCTTGTTTTTTTTTTCTTGTTTTTTTTCTAAATAAGTCTATGCTAACCAAAACTGTTTGGTTAGTACCATCATTCTTCAAAATATCTTCTTTCATGTTGGCTTGGCTTGGCTTTTTCCTATTGGACGAGATAAAGAAAAAAAATTTTTTTTTCATAAAATGTAAAAATCTGGTTTGTTTTATTGTCTGAAAACTTTATCCTAAACATGCAATGCAAGTCTATTATTGATGTCCATTATTGTGGTGAATCATCAGAACATACACTGAAAATTTATTTATTTTTTGTTGGAAACTGTTTCCACTCAAAAGTTCCTGGTCAGTTTCACAAATCATTACAAAGAAACTGCAAGTAACACATGGAATTAAATATGCAATTTTGAAGTAGAAAGACAGAAATTGGGTTTTCTTATAAAACATTCTCCAGTAATCTTTGTTTAATTTACAACTTCCAAAAAATCATTTTTACAGTGTAGCAGGACTTTATTTTTCAACTAAGGACCCAATTAGATTTTAGTGATTTGAATAAATTCGAAACCAACTAGAGATATAAAGTGTTGGTGCTGTTGTTGAGATGTTGTATGTAAGATTACACTCAGGCAGAGGCATCCGGCTTTGAGCTGTAGCAGGATTTATAGGAGGTTTTCAGACGAGTAATAGTAGTACTGGGCTCTCTCTGTGCAGTCTGTGGTTTTGGCTTTGCCCGGAGGCTGGGATAATGGCTCCCAGTGTCTGGAGAGATTAAAGGCCAGAGCTGCATTGTTCACATGCCTCGAGATTAGTTTCCAAGGAAACGGATTGCAGTTGCCATGTGAACACAAGGCCTGGAATTAGGATTGCGTTATTTATTTATTTATTTGTTTGTTTGTTTTACAGCTCATATTCGTCACTCCTGCTGTTTTCGCTTGTTTTTCGTCTTTAAACTGTGCAGTTAGGTTTGTGCTCATTTTTAAACCCACCCTAGTTTAGTCTGTATTCAAGTTAACAGCTTTGTAGTTCAGAGCCGACGTGGCTGAAATCGAGATTGGAGTCGGGGGTGTCTGTCGAGAGGGACGGGTAAAGTGGTTCACTTTAGAGGGCTCATGCTTCCAGGTTCTGTCTTGCTTCCAAGGAGAACAAATTAAGGATGAAGGGTTTTACGGCAATAATCTGAGCTAGCTTTAATTGGTTGACAAAGGCTTATCGTAATTAGCTGCTTTCACATGTGTGTGACGGATTTTGGTGTATTAGCACAGGGAAGGGTATTACTTTCACTTTCCAAAGCTCCTTACAGGTTTTTCCACCCTTCAATACATTTTGTACAGCCGAAAATATTTTAAAAAGTTAATGGGGAGCTTCAAACCTTCTTACTCTTTAGTATGTAATTAAAAAAAAGAAAAAAAAGAAATTGGTTTGTTTTTGCACGTAATTATGAAACCATTAGTTATGATTAGTTGTTATTGTTTTCCCATCATGTCTGTGGTTCCTTCAGACTGTAATCAGTAGATGGCATATCGGTGTTTCCTACAGAGTTCTATTAGCTATTTGCTACTATTTATATAAATGTAGAATGCAGTACTCTACAGAAGTCTTAGGTACATTAAATAATTAAGGGATAGTTCACCCAAAAAATAAGATTAACCCCATGATTTACTCATCCTCAAGCCATCCTAGATGTATATGACTTTCCTCTTTCAGACGAATACAATCAGAGTTATATTAAAAATGTTTTGGCTCTTCCACACTTTGTAATGGCAGTGAATGGTGGTCGAGATTTTGAAGCACAAAAAAGTGTGTCCATACATCATAAAAAGTACTCCACATGACTCCGGGGGATTAATAAAGGCCTTCTGATGTGATAAATATGGATTTTTTTTTTTTTTACACTAATGCATTGATTCGCTTCAGAAGGCATTTATTAATCCCCTGAAGTCATGTGGAGTGCTTTTTATAATGGATGGACGCACTTGTTTGTGCTTCAAAATTTCGGCCACCATACACTGGAATTTTAAAGCCAGGATATTTTTTTAATAGCTATAAGTCTGATATAATTCGTCTGAAAGATGAAAGTCATATTCACCTAGGATGGATTGAGGGTGGGTAAATCATGAGGTAATTTTCATTTTTGGTTGAACTATCCCTTTAAAAACCCTGAAGAGTACTGCAAACTGCAGTACTGTGAAATGTTTTAGGCAATAGTAATAAAAACAGTGTAAAGTGAAAAAACAAAGCAATGATAGATTTGTTTTATAAGTAAACTTTTATTAACTAACTACCCTTTGCATTTAAAACACCACCAATTATCCTTGGTACACTTGTTTGCAATTTTAAGGTAATTTGGAGAAGTTGCAACAGTTCTTCTGTGGATTTAGTCTTAGTTGCTTCTGTCCTTTCATGTAATCCAAGACGGACTTGATGATGGTAAGATCAGATCTCTGCATGGACCATCACATCTGTTTTAGGACCTCATGTTCATACAGAAATCTCTTTTTCAATATAACATTTTTAAAATAAATTTTTTTTCAAAAACCCATATACAAATAACAATAGCCTAATATATAAAAACAACATACACATAAACAAACCATATATTACTAGAGTACCGTATAAAAGTGTACATTTAAGCTCTCTCTCTCTCTCTCTCTCTGTGTATATATATATATATATATATATATATATGTATATATATATATATATATATATATATGTATATATAAAAATATAAAGAATTTTTGTAATTACTTATTACACAAAAATCTGTTGCAGATTAATTTTTTTAACTACATATTATCACCAGTAAGCAACTGCAAGTTTCATGAACCTTGAGTTTTAACCACAAATCATCAATTCATTTTGAGACAGAAATCATTGAATATAACGAGAACATGCAGTTCAGTTAGTCAGATGCTGATTAAGTAATTTCTCTTATTTAGTGAGTTCATGAAAAGTACTAGCTTACTCACATGAGTCATTTGTTCATAAATTGGATTACACTAAATGATGGCATTGCATGTTTGTTTTTCTGTCTATCCTGTGTGGTCAACTCAATAGCATGAGATGCTTTTCACAGTTATTTTGTAGCCTGTACATCTGTTCCTTACAGCATAATTTTATTTGTGTCAAATATGGTGTCTGCTGTAAAGCACTTTAACAATCTAATTACAAACTTTGCTGACACTTTATTTTAGTGTCCTTGCTACGTGTTACATGTACTTACTATAGTAATAACAGTAACTTATGCATAATTACAAACAACCATAATAAGTTCGTGTTGTTAATTAATATTACTCTGTTCTTCTTTGTGTAGTTGCACTGTATCAAGGACAACTTAAAATAAAGTGTAACCCAAACCTTTGGCAGAACAACTGATATGTGTTTTTAGTTTTAACTTAATGAGTAATTCAGTGTATATTTAGTGTAGTGTTATAGACCTGCATTGAATTTCAGTGTGGTTCATTCTGTGTCTTTTCCTGCAGAAGAATGGCACAGATACGGAAGCTGGGCTGTGATGGGATGAGGACCAACTCTCGGCCAGAGCTCAAAGTTCCCCAAGTGTCAGCCAGACAAGAGATCCTCACCAGCCTAGTGTCTGCCCTGGACTCTGTGGTAAGAAAGTCTGAGTTTAAAGATACTTTCGGTGTGAGTTTTATGCAGCATTTTGGTGGTGGATGACTTGTGAATTGTGTTTGCAGTGCTCTGCCATGTCTAAACTGAATGCTGAGGTGGCCTGTGTCACTGTGCATGAAGACAGCGTGATTGCAGTGGGAACAGAGAAGGGAAGAATCTTCCTAAACTCCAGAAAGGAAATACAGAGAGACTTTCACAAGTTCTGCAGTGAGTAAACATGATATCAAAATTGAACACAACCGTTTTGAGTGATTGTGCATGTAATCTGCATATAATAGTGCAGGTGTTTGAAGGGTAGTTGTGCTGTTTCCTCAGGAGTAACAGATTTATTTTCCACAGAAGTGTCCTGTCTGCAAGCATTGACCTCCATGAACTCACACGCCAAAGTTCCTGAAGTGGACTGCAGCAGGACTGGGAAAGACTGCGGGCAGCCGGGCAGACAGAGAGCCTTAACAGACACTCATTCCAACATCTTTGTCCTGAGGAAGATGGTGGAGGAGGTGTTCAGTGTGCTTTATAGTAAGTCTGATTAAGAATTTTCTATAATATTATGTAAAGGAGGTCTAATATTTGGCACAAATCAGAACACATGTTTATCCACTGTTTCAGGTGAGGCTGTTGGGAAAAGCAGCCTGGTCCCTGTGCCTTATGACTGGATCCTCAAGGATCCCAGCTCAGTGGTTGTCTACGGCCTGCCTGATGGTGTAACTCTGAGAAAGCCTTCGGAATACGACACCAAGGCCTTAATGAAGATCTTAGAGCAGAGCAACCGCATCCGCTTCATAGTCAAAAGGTCTTCATCTGGTTTATTCTTTATATTATGCTTGTGGCAGAAAGCAAAGACTTGTTCACACAAGGTCTGAATTTGACTGAACGAGATTGTAAAATAAGTACGGCTCTATAAATTCCTTCACATAAAGTTTAAACTAAGACCATCTAACATTTTTCACAGGGTTTCATGTTGGTTTTCTTTTCTGAAAAACCTCACGTAATAATATATAAGCTTTTTGTCATATGTCTGTTAGCGGCATTTCATATAAATGTTGATATAGGCCTCAGAGTATAAAGAAATAGATAAAAAACATAGCAGCAACAAAATCAACAAGTGGAATGAAAACAAGCAAAATAACAAAACGTGCTGTTTTCATATCATCCATAAGTTTGGGGTGAACGAGATTTTAATACTCCTTAATATTTTTAATTCGGTAAGAATGCATTAAATTGATCAAAAGTGACTGTAAAGATTTTTACAGTGTAACAAAAAGTGTCAGTTTCAAATCCAAATCCAATTAATCAGGATCCTGATTACCTGATTTCCACAGTTTCCACAAAAATATTAAGTAGCACAGCTGTTTTCAACATTGAAAAATGTTTCTTGAGCACCAAATCATCATATTGGAATGATTTCTGAAGGATCATGTGACACTGAAGACTGGAGTAATGATACTAAAAATTCAGCTTTGCTATCACAGGAATAAATGACATTTTAAAATGTATTTGAATAGAAAACAGTTATTGTAGATTGTATTCATATTTCATAATATTACTGTTTTTATTAAATTTTGTATCAAATAAATGCTGCTTTGCTGAAATAGACTTCTTTCAAAAACATTTAAAAATCTTACTGACCCCAAACTTTCGAATGGTGTACTGTATACTGTACCTCTTTAGCACTGCATTCATTACAGGATCCATAAAAGACATATATCATTATCATATTTTATCATGTTTTCCATTATAATGAGTGAATCTGTTGTGGTTTGTATTTTGCATAAAATCATAGAAATGACTGCTTTCATTAAAAAAAAGTTCACTGGTATGAGTAGCTGGTGTATAAAATCATTTGCAAACTTAAAAAATCATTTGAAAACAGTTATTTTTTTTTATTTTTTTGTTAATTAATTTATTATTATTATTAGAAATGATCAGTTCTATCATTGTGATCATTAGTTATAATTATTATATCATTTTATCATTATCAGCACCTTATGAACAAAGACCAAAAATTTTTTATTTTTTTTAATAGCAGAACACCAGAGGAACCCTCTCGGGATGCCAAATCCTGTCCGGAAGTCAACCATCACTCTTCGAGCTCAAAGAGCGTAAGCAACCACGCCTCTGTTAAACCCTCCGCGCAGGAAGCGTCTGCTAGCAACTCCATGCTCTCCAGCTTCCTGTACGGCATGCCCATGTCCTCCCAGCCCCACCCAGACAACAAGCTGGACCTGAAGCCCACATCACTGCACAGCATAGGTAAAGAGCGGCTGGGCATGTGGGCGTCCGCTGAAGAGAAAGCAGTTCAGGCCAAGGAATGTGCTGACAATGGTAAGAGCCTCCTGTTGTCTTTCTATATGCATTGGCCTCCGCTGTCTTTCTGTGGAAATTAGAGGCGCACTTATGATGCCTGTTATCACTTGTGTAGGTGCTGAACCATATGGATATGCTTCTTTTTTATGTGCTTAACTCTGAGCTTATTGCTCTGACTGTGTGTGTCTCTTCCAGGCGAGCGAATAGGGCTGGCAGCGGATCTTACCCAGAGCCCTCCCAGCATCCATGTCTCCAAGCGCCTTCTGTTCTCCATAGTGCATGAAAAATCAGGTGGGCGACAGACTGTACTCACCATTACAGTGTCTGGCCAAGGACAAGCTGGCCTTCATTTTCAGTGGGTTTTATGGGGTCCCAAGCAGTGTCTGTAATATAACTAGAACAGGATATACACCAAGTTAATTTCCTCCCTAAAAGGCAAAGACAAGGGATCTTCTCACAATTTAAAGGGATAGTTAAACCAAAAATGAAAGTTCTGACATTATTTTTTCACCTCATGTTGTTCCAAACCCATGTGCTCTTATATAGTGAACATCAGAGGAGAATTGTTGAAGAATCTTAAAGTTTATTTTCATATAACAACATTCCATAGTGACAAAAAAAAAAAACACACCAAAAAAACCCATAAAAGTTGTCCAGATGAGTTCTGTGCTATGTTCCAAGTCTTGTGATGCCATATGATAACTTTACACATGACGATTGAAAATATTGTCATTATTCATAATTTTATTAGTCATTATTCACTGATGATCCTCCTCTTCACTGGAAGAGGATTTAATAGATATCACCATACTTTGGTGATCACTAGTTGATTAATCACAGTTAGACAGCTGCTTTGCATTACAAGTTTTTTTTAAAAATGTTATGTGTCAAAATGCACATGAAGCATTATCTAAATAAATATTCACCAAGCTGAACATTGGATAAAGCCAGGTTCAAAATTGTTGTTTCAATTTGTTGACATATTAAAGTTAAAGTTTTTTTTAAAGACATTGTCAGCAGCTCTTTTTTTTTTTTACACAATGTTTTTAGGGGAAAAAAAATAATAAAAAAATATATTATAAATTTAGGGGAATTATATATTAACCTTCAGAATAATAAAAAAAATAAAAATTAAAAAAAGAATAATAAAAATAATAAAAAAGCTTTAAAGATATGTATTGTAATTAAGTGTCATAAAAGAAACACTTGAATGTAAATTTTGGATGTTTTCTTTCCACTGGTCTGAAATAAGATTTATGGAATCAAATGAAAGTTGTAGAAACAAAATAACACAAAATCTCAAAAATGGTCAGTGCTAAAAAACAAAATGGAAAAACAATGGTTTTGCTTGTAGTGTTTGGCCTTACAGTTTTCAGGGCAAGAGAATTTTGTTGTCCATTTTAGAGCTTTGCCTGAGGGGATAAAGTGAACTAGTCATTCAGACTCTGATATGTATTATTATCTGTTGTTTAGTTTACAAAAAAAGTGGCATGACGATTCTTCAGAATTTCTCCTAAGTTTCACTGAAAAATAACAGCATATGGGTTTGGAATGACTTACTAGGGTGAGTAAATAATGAAAGAATTTTGTTGGGTGAGCTATTCCGCCCTGTATGACAGCACAGCTCATAAATGTTATTTTAAGCTCTTGGTAAATAAATCAATCATACCTAATGATCGACACATTGTTTTTAATATATCAGTGGTATTTGTTTAGATACAGCTACAGGCGCATGAGACATAAAGAAGGCTGATCTTGGCAGAGTGGGCAGTAGTAATGGGAGTTTGGCCAGGTCACCTGGGCTACCAAAGTCTGTTCCTCTCAAAAGATCAGCGTGAGATCTTCAGTGACTGCAGAGAGTCAAGACCTGCCTTAATTGTCCCCTATGTCTAAAAGAACAGAGGAAAACCTCAGTGTATACAAATACATTTCAGAAAATGTTGATTGAGACTGTAGCATTAATGCTTTCACCTTAATAGGGAACATGACAGAAGTATTGATTGTTACATGATAATGTTTTTTTGTTGCATGGCCAGAAAAATGGGATTCATTCATCAGGGAGACTGAGGATATCAACACCCTTCGAGAATGTGTTCAGATCCTCTTCAACAGTAGATATGGTGAGCTAAAGTGCACAATGCACAATACCACTATACAATAAAATACTGCATATTGAAGATAAAATGTCTGTCAAGCTGATGCATTTATTTTTTTTCAGTATTAACACCATAAAGCATGACATATGAAATAATAGTACAAACAATCAATTTAAAAAATCATTTATTAAAGCTTTGATAATTTAGAGGCCTTAGAATGTGTGTATCAAAAGTACAGTTGGCTAATAGTGTTAAAGTATTTTCTCTTATCCCAGATTAATATGCAGAGACCTGTAAGTGAACCATTAGTAGGTTGATTCATCTGAAATGTGTAAACACTCTATATCTGTGGTGCTATCAGAACAACCAGCAACACTTGCTCAACCAATGGTGTGCGTTTGGTGCGGGACTACCTTTTTTGGTTGACCAATGGCAGTCGGGGGATTGTTTAAAAACATTATTTTTTCAGTTGCATTTGGTATAGCGCAGAATATCACATACTTCAGCTTTAACTCCTCACTTAATTGATGTTTATTTTAGCTGAAGCATTAGGCCTGGATCACATGGTTCCTGTGCCGTACCGGAAAATCGCCTGTGATCCTGAGGCTGTAGAGATCATTGGAATTCCAGACAAGATTCCCTTCAAGAGACCATGCACTTACGGTGTGCCTAAACTCAAACGGATCCTGGAAGAAAGGCATGCTGTCCGCTTTGTTGTCAAAAGGTTTGAAACTCCATCTAAATATACTTATATTGGAGAACTGATGTTGACCTGATGAGAGAGATTTCCTTTTGTGTCAATTAAGATGAACAGAGCCATAGTCAGAGTTAAAGCAGAACTGTTAAACTGAAACAGCAGTGGTGTGATTTGTAGCTCTTCCAATTTTAACATGTGATGAAGGTGTCAGAGATTTAATTACTGATAACCTTTCATTTTTTGTCATGTAATTAACTGTGTGGCTCATTGAAAATGAATCCAGATATGGGTACTGGATATACTGAGTTTTTAATTTGCTTCATAAGAAAAAATGTCTAGCCGTCTTTGCCATCTGGCAGAGTGGTGCTAGGCATCCAAAGTGGAGCGTCATGCTGGTTGTGGTAACCGCTGCCATACATGAGCCAGCGTGGAGTCGCTGATTTGGCGTAATGAGGAAATCTCCTGCTGCTCGGCACCAGACATGCGTAGACAGAATTTCAATGTTTCAATATGTTTACGGCTCACAGGAACTCACAATTTTCTTTTTCTTTTCTTAGAATGTTTGATGAACGGATTTTTACCGGTAAGCATTTCCTTAACCAGCATCTGTGTGGCTCATCTTTACTTGTTGCACTTATTACATCGTAATAGCATTGTTATTACATAACGTAGTTTTTTTTGCAGTGTAAAAAGTGAAAATGTCCTGTTGTTACCTTAGGGGGCTATTTTTAACTCATTTGATCCTTAAATTACATTCGTTGGTTTGACCTTATACTATTTCTGATTGGAATTAATATGATGTTACAACATAAAGCACATTTTAAGGGGCAGTCGTGGCCTAATGGTTAGAGAGTTGGACTTGTAACCCAAAGGTCGTGGGTTTGAGTCTCAGGTCCGGCAGGGATTGTAGGTGGGGAGAGTGAATATCCAGCGCTCTCTTCACCCTCAATACCATGACTGAGGTGAGACACTTGAGCAAGGCACCGAACCCCCAACTGCTCCCAGGGCACCGCAGCATTGGCTGCCCACTGCTCCGGGTGTGTGTTCACAGTGTGTGTGTGCGTGTTTGTTCACTACTCACTACTGTGTGTGTGTGCACTTGGATGGGTTAAATGCAGAGCACAAATTCCAAGTATGGGACGCCACACGTCCTTTCCTTTCCTCCATTTTTACATTTAACATTTTATATTTTTTGCAAGCTGCTGGTAAAATAGCTAAGGAGGAGGGCAAACAGGATGGTGCCGCCCCTGAGGACGGATTCCCAGATGGGCTCAGGGTCCCGAGCTCTTCTCTAGAGCTGGTCAGCAACACTCACAGTAGCAGGTACCAATTTACCTTCCCTGTCACCACAGAAGCATAATATCTGTATTTTCTCAGATAGCTTGCGTTTTCATTTTCCTGTAGTGATACATTGAAATTTTAGCCGTAGGAAAGAAATTTCAGCTGAAAATGTCAAGTCAAGTCAAGTCACCTTTATTTATATAGCGCTTTTAACAATACAGATTGTGTCAAAGCACTTAACAGTATCAAATTGGAGGATAGAGTGTCAGTAATGTATAATAATAAGATTAAACATTAAATTTTCAGTTAAAGGCATTTCATTATTGAATTCAGAGATGTCATTGTCTAGCTCAGTTTAGTTTAATTAGTATCTGTGAAATCAAATTGACGATAAATCGCTAGAAATTAAGTGTCCCCAACTGAGCAAGCCAGAGGCAACAGCGGCAAGGAACCAAAACTCCCTCTGTGACAGAATGGAGAAAAAAACCTTGGGAGAAACCAGGCTCAGTCGGGGGGCCAGTTCTCCTCTGGCCAGGATATTATTGTTTATTTATTGTTTACTTATTGTTTTAATTAAAATTAAAATTAAAATTAAAAAGTGACCTGAAACAGATCTGATAACTTTGGCTATGTTCACACTGTGAGCCTTAGTACTCAGTTCTGCTTTATTGCTCAGATCTGATTTTTTTGCTTGGTTGTACATATATTTTTTGTGGCCAAATGTGGGCAATATCAGATTGTAGTGAGAACTGATCACAGTCTCGAACAGACCCGTATGCCCAAAACAACAATAACAAGACAAATTTGTGTGCAAGCAGTTAGGAGGACAAAGACGAGGATGAGGAGAAAGCAATTTTTTTCTAGTTTTCCCTGAAGTTTTGCTGTTACCATAACACTAACCACTCACTGTCCCTCCACTGACTACTGTCGTGGCTGTCTTCCATATTAACTGAGCACCTAAAGAACTACCATTATTATCCTTGGAGTGATTCTTGTCAGCGCAGAAATGTGATGATTGTTGATCTAGAGTGACTTAAAAGTCTAATGTGAATTCGGCTGAAATTAATTCTGATATTACTGTTTAGACTGAGGTCGCATTGCAAAACATCCAACCTGTGTATCGTTTAGTACCACACATGGAAGTGGTGCATCAAGTGGTCACAATATATAAAAAAAACCATTCCATGTTGTTTGTGCTGTTCACACTGTTATGAAAAAACTAATCGGATTTGGGACGCTTTTGCCTACAGTCTGAACAAAGCCTTTGACATGGATAAAAACCCAATAAACAAATATTATGGATGCACAATATTGAATTTTTAGCGATATCCGATATGCCGATATTTTTCAACTAGTTTTTGTTGATAGACGATGCCGATACGGATATATTTCTTTTTGTTGGGAAACAACACCAAGTCTCTCCTGTGCAGAGATTATAAACATTTTTTTTTTTTTTTTAGATTTTGGTTAGTTTTTAACAAAAACTTCCTCTTAAGAATAAAAGAAACAATAATGAAGTACTTTTATAATGAGAGTACATTGAAAGCTTTGAAAATAACTATAAATCAATTGCTGCATTTTTTTTCAGACAGATGCAGTGGTAACCTAAACATTTTATTTGAAGATTTAACATTTGTAGATGGTCTAAAGCAAAAGAGTAGAGAAAAAAAATCTTGTAGAGCTCCTTGTATTTAAGTTTTCATAATCTGTTTGAAACAACAACAACAACATATTACACATTAATGAATAGATCTGTATATATAATAAAATTATTTAATAATTATTTTTACAAGTGCCATGTTTGTTATTTTTAATCAAGTAAGCTATAGCTTCTGCCGATATTCTTCAACTCGTTTTGCCGATAGCTGATGCCGATAAATATTGTTCCGATAATATTGTGCATCGCTAATAAATATTTGCAGTTCCATTTTCCAAAGTAAACAAAAGGTATAAATTTGCAAACATTTTCCTTTTCAGCAATAACTGTTGTAGATATTGATTCATTAATAAAAATTGGTTCCTATTCTCTACTTATAGACAGTGAGAGACTAACTTATGCAAGTCTCATGTAAGGCTGCAGTTGTATTATATAATAATCAATGGGAGAGTTAATAAGTAAGTCATTGTAAGTCGTCATTTTAAAAATATTATAGGCTAACAGAATGCATAGTTATTCAAAACAAAAGACTAATTTAAAATGAGAAATTTCGAATTTTGGCCTAATGTGCCAGAAGTTCCAAGTTTGGCTTTGAAATTTCATTTGGGTGCATCACTTTTTTCCTGTAATTAAGAAGACAGTAGATAGGTAACTAGTAAAGATGCATCTTTATGCAAAATGCTGAAAGAAGTCTTGTTTTCGTTTCAGATCAACAAGCTCCTGTGTCAGTCCTTTGGCTGAGTGTGAAGCAGGTAGATTGTCCGCTCATGGTTTTAATACAGTTTTGGCTTTTGCCCTGTAGTTTTATGATTATAAAACGTATTCTAAGTGTAAAATTCAAAATAATCCAATATGCTTTATTTTTCAGGGCCATCTGGAGACTGTCTGCCTTTGAAAAAGATCAAAACTGAACCCCCAGATGGTGAAATTATCCAGGTGACAGTGCCAGGTATGGTCTCCCAGCCCCACAGTAAAACTCATGCTGAGAGTTTTAATATTTCAGCCTGGTACCTCAAGTTTTGTTCTCTTTTTGGTGTTATTGTTAGTTAACAACAATCATCTGTGCAGAAATTTAAATAAAGTTGTGAGCTGAAAGCAGCATGAAGTCCCTGTAGGTCTATTGGATGGGAATGCATTAGCATATTTCACTTACTCACAGAAACGAAATGTTTCTTTGATGGTTGCCTTCTGATTTAAAAATATTTGCTCTCATTTTCCACCCTGCTGTGCAGTTATCTGAGCCTTTGAGGACAGGCAGGACATTTTGCATTACATGGCACATTCATTGGCTAAACACTGTGACCTGGAGGAAGATCATATATATAAACTGCAAATATGACCTCAAGTGCTGCATGCACAATATTAAAAAACATTATTCTGATCAAATGTGACTTTTTACCACCTCTTTACCTTCTGACCTTACTTAAAGACCCTATTTATGTTATAAATATCTTGGGTGAGTGTGCTTGTGTCATCAGTGCACATAATCTTTCATCAAAATGTACTTTCTTTGTTTCTGAAACCACTTTTCAACACATCTACTGTCAAGTAGATGTATAATTATAACATACACCTATCAAACAGAGACCACTTTTCACGATACAATCGACCCACGATGGATAAAATCAATTTCTGTGCATTTAACATCCTGTTTCACTTGGGGATATGTTATATTATGGAAGGACTGTGACTTTAAAATCCCTATTTACTTTCTTAATAAAAATCACTGGTTTATACAAAATGTATAGTACTGTTCAAAACTTTGCAGTAGGCAAGACTTTTTTTTTTTTAAAGAAATTAATACTTTTTAGCTAGGATGCATTGTGTTGGTCAAAAGTGACAATAAAGAAATGGATAATGTTGCAAAAAATTATATTTCAAATAAATTCTATTCTTTGAAAATTTCTATTCATCAAAGAATCCAGAAAAAATAATGGTTTCCAAAAAAAAAGATTAAGCAGCAACATCGATAAATTGATTGATTGGTGTTTTTAACATTGGTAAAAAAAAATATATATCTGAAGGATCATGCAACACTGAAGACTGGAGTAATGATGCCGATTCAGCCTTGCCATCACAGGAATAAATGACATTTTACAATATATTAGAAAACAGTTATTTTAAATTGTAATATTTCACATTATCACTGTTTTTATTGTATTTTTGATCAAATAAATGCAGTCTTGGTTAACAAAAGAGACTTGTTCTTCACTGGCCTCATAGTGGCCAATTCGTCAATGCATTATACAGTACTGTGCAAAAGTTGTAGTCAGTCTGAAAATGCAAACTGATATTTTTCTACTAACACACCAGAAACAGATAGAAATAACTGGTTTAAAACCATTTTTGTTGATGAAAATACTAATTACCCAAGACTTTTGCACAGTACTGTATTATAAAAAATAATTAAGAATTTTATCAGCAGAAATTGTTCTGCTTTTTACAATTCAAAACCAAATCCCAGTCAATACACCATATTATCAAAATCAAATGCATTTTGAATGCCATTTCATTTTGTGTTAACTGTACATCCACCTGCTCACTTTGTCTATTCTTGTCTTTCTCTCATCTTCTACATCTCAGAGTCCAGTGCTTCTACAGAAGAGCCAAGTGAGCCTCAGGCGGAGCGGGTGACCCCTGACCTCTGTCGTCTCAAGGAGCCTGTAGCAGGTAACTTCTTACCTTACATCCGAGTGTAGTTCCACATCCATCTTTTCTCTTGCCTCCGGTAGTACATAGATAATCCCAAACATATAACATATCAAAGCCTCTAATATAACCCTTTCCAATTTCTCATCCAGTTACAAATCCCTCTGCCTGGTCTATACCTGCCCTCCTTCAAGCGTTAATGCCTGTCTCATAAACTATATATGTACATGTGCGTGTCCGTCCATTCTTGTAAGACATTCATTTCACCAAGTTAATGCTGAAGACAGATATTAAATGCTAATTTAGCCACTGCATAGTGTGGAGAAACCTTGTCCTAATCTCTCAAAAGGAATTGTGCATGAGTTCGAACCTCTGTGAAGATCGAAACAGGACAGCAGCAGTTAATATACAAAATCATTTTAACCAGTGATAATAACATAGGTTAAAATATGGTAAGACAAGAGTTTTACATTTCTTATTTCAACTCCAATCCCAATACCCCAAACTTACCCAAACAGTAGTCTCACCCAAGTCAGACCCAGTGTAAAACCTGTTCCCAGTGCTGTGCTAGTTTACCCACTACAGTAAACCCGCATCCAATAGAACTCCCTAAATAGACTCCCAGTGTTAGCGCCCCTAATATATAGAAATATACTGTTGAGTTGATATGAACGCATGTGATGTGTTTATTTTACAGGTAGGAAATCTTGGTTATGGAAAAATATAGGGGAATTTTTAAATTGTTTTAAAAATCCTTTTTTTAGTTAAGCTGTAAAATATTTTTGTCATATTTTGTAGAGTAAACATTGGAGGTAAGCCAGATTCTTTTGAGTTGGTTCTTTTCCATGAATTATTAGTAAATCAGCCTCAATCAAAGTGAGTTTTAAAAATTCTTATTCAGTGATCATGAAAGACTGAAAAGGCTATGGAAAAGTCATGGAAATAGATTCGTCAAAGTGTGATTTATACAGTTAAAATGTTTGGGGTCAGTAAGATTTATTTACAAGCAACCTTGATGAAAAGACATTTATAATGTTACAAAATATTTCTATTTCAAATAAATGCTGTTCTTTTGAACTTTTTTGTTCATCAAAGAATCCTGAAAAAACATGTATCATATTACATTTTTACATATTAACATATTCATATTCAATATGCTTAACATATTAAGCAGCACAGTGTTTTCAACACTGATAATAATATATTTTTTTTTTGAACATCAGATCAGGTTATTAGATTAATTTCTGAAGGATAATGTGACACTGAAGACTGAAGTAATGACAGCTGAATAAATTATACTAAAAAATGAATGTTACATTTTTAAAATCTATGAAAATAGGAAACATGTTTGAAACTGTAATAATATTTCACAATATTGCTGTTTTTACTGTATTTTTGATCAAATAAATGCAGCTTTGGTGAGCATCAGAGACATCTTAAAAAAAAAAAACTTACTGACCTCAAAGTTTTGAACAGTAGTGTATTTACTATTTTTTTAAGAATTTAATTTTTGAATCTTTATTTTATATCTAATAGTAATAGACATTTATATCTAATAGTTTGCAAGTTTATTAGGTATTTAAATATTTGATTATAGATTTATATTACCATTTTTAAAAAAAATAATTTGTACGAGTCAGGTTTAGAAACCTGGCGTGGTTGAAGCGTTCATATAAACTCACAGATTAAGCAGTCTGACTTTTTAATTAATAACAGTGGATTTGTTATGTTGAAGTTTGCATTACACAAATGGTCACTGGAGTAAACCACAGGTGAGTTGAATAATCAAAACACCTCCTGCAAGCGTGTAGAATTCACATCATCAAATCATACACAGGAATTTTTCCCGTGTGCTACACTGATGTTAATGTCATTCTGTTTGTATCTCTGCAGAAGATTTAACGCCGAAGTCTACAACACAAGGGCTCAAGAGAGCTGTTGAAGGTAAAACTCCATTTTGAAAGATCACTCAGGTTTGTCTTCAGATATTTTAGGCTGTTGGTGTGATTGTCCTCCCTTTCCCCAGAAGACATCGGAGAGATGATCCTTCAGCTGCGAAAGCAAGTCGAGAGCCTGTTCAGCTCCAAGTACAGTGAGTCATGAACTTGATTTACAGTTAACTATGACGACAACCAACAAGTCTGCCAGTTACATTTATTCAACCAATCAAATTCTTCTGGATAGATTGCAGAATTCCTAATAGATTTTCATATCAAGTCAAATCAGCTTTCTTTCTCGTTCTAGGTGAGGCTCTTGGTCTGCCTGAACCGGCTAAAGTACCATATTCCAAGTTCCAGATGTATCCAGATGAGCTGTATGTCACAGGGCTTCCAGAAGGGATGACTTTTCGAAGACCGAACTGTTTTGGAGCAGCAAAACTCCGGAAGATTCTTGCTGCCAGTAGTCAGATTACATTTGTTATAAAGAGGTATAGTCATACAGAACACATTAAAATGGTCGAACAAATTTTTTCAGACTCACATAAAACCACTGTGCCTTTTTTGTTTTCGTCAGGCCAGAATTGTTGACAGAGCAGGTTAAACTTGAAGGTGCCTCTAAGACGACCTCTGATTCAGGTGCAATAACATTTTATTTTATTTTATTTTATTTTTTGTTTTGTTTACTTGACCCTGGATGCATGGCCAGTCCATTGTAGGGGTTTTGTTTTTTTGTTTTGTTTTGTGTTGTGTTGTTTTGTGTTTTGTTTTGCTCTGTTTTGTTTTGTTTCTTTTGTTTTGTTTAAACTATCCCATTTTATATGTATATTCCTTCTGTTTTAGCCAAAATATCACTTACTAATCTAGTATAATGCTCCTTTTGATTAAACGTTCAGCAGAGACTGACTCCAAAGATCAATCAGATGACCCGGGACCTGCCTCCAAAAGACCAGGATTCTCAGGTAACAACCATGATTAAGTTATCAGGTGTTGTACAAGTTTGTGGCTTTATTACATCCTGACTAAATGAAATGATTCAGTTGATCCGTGTGCCACGCGTCTGTCTTTCGGATGCCAGTTTACGTTCAAACCTTCATTCCTTCTAACCTTTCTCGATATGCTATCACTAAACCGTTGGCTTTTCTAACATTGTTCTGCCCGCAGACAGTTTAGAGGCCAAGCTCTCCCGTATCGACTTGGCGAACACTCTGCGAGAGCAGGTCCAAGACCTGTTCAACAGGAAATACGGCGAGGCACTGGGCATTAAGTATCCTGTGCAAGTGCCTTACAAGAGGATCAAGAGTAACCCTGGCTCAGTGATTATCGAGGGCTTGCCCCCTGGCATCCCCTTCAGAAAACCCTGCACCTTCGGCTCACAGAATCTAGAGAGGATATTAGCGGTGGCAGACAAGATCTCTTTCAGCATTACAAGGTGAAGAGCTGTGCCAAGTTTTTGAACAGCTTTCAAAGTTTGAAATCTTTTTAAATAAGAAAAAAAAACAAACAAAAAAAATAATTTGTGTAATATATTGGGGTTTATTTAGGAAATCTCAGAGAATTACAAAAGTCTTTTTATCTTTTCAGGCCTTTCCAAGGGCTTATTCCCAAGCCAGGTAAGCTGTCAAAATTTCATAGCACTGCTTTTTTTTTTTAAATTGTCAATATTTTTTTGCTGAATTACTCATGGAATTAATAAAATCATTTTTACTTGCCAGCACCACGACGAATAACCATACTAAAGAAAGGTTACACCCCAATAAGTGGTAAGAATAAGGCATCATTTATGATAGATTTAGTGCTGTTTAATGTTGATTTGGTGTATTGTATCCATGTCTACACTGGATGTGCAGAACATTGTGATGCAACCAAACTAGATTCTAATCAGTGGAGGCTTCTGCTTTAGGCACTTTAGTTTTACTGTTTGACTGAAAAGTAAGATTTTTTTGGTTTGTTTTTGAAAGAGGTCTCTTATGCTCACCAAGGTTGCATTTATTTGATAAATACATTCAAATAGTAACATTTGAAAAATCTCATTAACAGGTAAAATAACTGCTTTTAAATTTTTTTAATTTATTCCTGTGATGACAAAGATCAGTTTTCAGCAGCCTTTACTCCAGTCTTCACCGTCACATGATCCTTCAGAAATCATTGATTTGCCAGTCAAGAAACATTCCTTGTAATCAGTATTGAAAACTGCTGTTTTATGTTTTTTTATATATATTTTTGAAGATTCTTTGATGTTCAAACTTTTTTTTCACTATCATAAAATCAGCCATTACTATAAAATTGTTTTATTCAATTATTTAATAATTTATAATTTTCTAAAATACATCATAAATTAAAAAAAAAAAATAAAACAGTAAAATAAAACAGTCTATTATAAAATAGCCAATGTCAAAATATTTCTTTTTAAAAAATAAAGCTTGAATCTGTGTAGAACCTATCTAATATGATTGGTCTGGCTTAAAAAAAGTTGTCAAATATCTTATCTCTGTCCAACAGAAGAAGACGAGGTCAACCGGATGGGAGAAAAAGTGATATTAAGGGAACAAGTTAAAGAGCTGTTCAATAAGAAATATGGTGTGTTAACTGATTTATTCTTTTGTGCAAACATATTTTTGTGGTTTTGAAAATACTCCAGTGCTTCATTTGTGAATGTTTTGTGTTCAGGTGAAGCTTTGGGACTGGACCGCACAGTCATCGTTCCATACAAGTTAATCCGTGCCAATCCAGGCTCACTGGAAGTGTGTGGACTTCCGGATGATATTCCCTTCAGGAATCCTAATACTTACGACATAGTTCGGTTGGAAAAAATCCTGCAGGCCCAAGATGAAATTACTTTCAATATCAAAACCCCTCTACAGTAAGTGCTACAGGATGTCAGATATGATTATAATGATTGTGTTGGAAGAGCAAAGCTTGCTGTGTTTAGAGAGTGTTGTTTGATCTCATTGATTTTGTCTTTGTTTAGGCCTTTTACAGAGTTATGTACTCAATCTTGTAATAAAGGTAAGAGCCCTATTATTAACTTTTTATTTCACTTTTGAAAAAAACTAAATTAAATGTAAATATATATACGTCTTCTTTTGCAGAAGGTAAAGAAGTGTCTACGAATCGACGCAAACGTAAACGAGTACTTGACAACAGTCAAGCATCCATGCCCACTGGAGCAGACTCAACACTATCAACCAATCAGATACCTGTCATGGTAAGCAGACATATTACAGATGAGTGGTTTTCTTTTCTTTTTTTCTTTTTTTTATTCTTTACGTTGTCATAAAAAGTTTTTTCAGCCCAGTTTACTTTTATAATGTGACATTTATTTGAACAAGATATTCAGTGAGGGAAAAAAATGTAAAAGTGGGACTTGATTTTATCAAACAGGAATTGATTTGATTTTGAAAAGTGGGCGTCACATACAGAGTGAAGCCAGACTTAAACGCAAGTATGATAGCCAGTTAGCTACTGGTTAACATTACACTACTGTTCAAAATTTTGGGGTTAGCAAATTTTTTAAGGAATTAGTACTTTTATTCAGCAAAGCTACATTAAATTGATCAAACAAAATTGTAATGTTACAAAAGATTTCTATTTCAAAAAATGCTGTTTTTAAACTTTCTATTCATTGATAATCCTGAAAAAAAAGGATCACGGTTTCCCCAAAAGGATTTAGCAGCACAACTGTTTTTAATATTGATGATAATGTTTCTTGCGCACAAAATCAGCATATTAGAATTTGATTTCCAAAGGATCATGTGACACTGAAGACTGGAGTAATGGCTGCTGAAAAAAACAGCTTTGCCATCACAGGAATAAATTACATTTTAAAATATATTAAAATGAAAAACAGTTATTTTAAATTGTAATAATATTTTATAATATTACTGTTTTAATGTATATTTGATCAAATAAATACAGTCTTGGTGAGCATAAAAGACTTCTTTCAAAAACATTAAATAATCGTACCGACCCTAAACTTTTGAGTTGTATTGTATACTTTGATTGTGCAGCCTAGTTGACATCAACTGAAAAGTCACTCTAGAGCCAGCACAAGTTTTGTTAAAACACAAAATGTTTCAAACAGATTAATTTTGCACAATTAGACTGTGAACATGTATTAAGAGAGTAAATGGGGTCCATTGTATTGTATTTGTATGTTAAAACTCAAAATGGCCTATTTCGCTAAATAAGCTACTATTAAAAAGTCCTTTTTTTTTCTTTTTCAGCAATGGCCCATGTACATGGTGGACTATAGCGGAGTGAATGTTCAAGTTCCTGGAAAAGTCAAATATTAATGAAGTTTCTGACGGCGTATGAAAGACTTCTACCGTTAAGGGAACTTTTTTAAACCTGACATTTCTGAATGCTAAATTCAGCTTTCTTCAGAGCTGTGACAGATCCTGCAGCTCGCACATGGAGATGCCTGTGTGTTTTGGCAGGTATTAGAGAGTGTGAACTGTTGGATGCAGTTGTTTCTGAATGAAGTGCTAATGATGGAAAAACACAGTAAATCAGTCTGCCACTGCTTTATTACTTAGAGGAATAGTACTCACCCTCATGCCAAAGTCCAAAAACTGAATGTTTTTTTTTTTTGAACACAAAAATAGAAATCTAGTAAAAGCAGATTTGTTCTGTGTGAAGATTTGTCAAAAACTGATATTTAAAGCAATAGTTCATCCAAAAATGTAAATCTGCTGAAAATTTACTCACTCTCAGGCGCTGTGTGTTTGTCAGGAACAAAATAAATTTCTATCTTTAAACTGTTGCTTCTGGCCAAAATAATAGTCATAATCCATAATAACACTTCTTTATTTGTTTAGAACTATATTGGAATGTATACTGAAAAAAAAAATCATTCATTCAAGTTCATAATGAATTGGTTACAAACATGCATATTGTGTTTGGTCTCTCATTCTGACTGTACCCATTCACATCAGAGGATCCACTGGTGAGCAGGTGATGCTAAATTTCTCCAAATCTGTTCAGATGAAGAAACAAACTCATCTACATCTTGGATGGCCTGAGGTTGAGTGCTTTTTGAGCAGATTTTCATTTTCGGGTGAACCATTCCTTTAAGTGTTCCACTGGAAGAGTAACAGCATACAGGCTTGAAGCCACATGAGGGGGAGTGAATAAGGACAAAACTATTCCTTGAAGAGATTGTTTGTAAAAGGAGTAGCCGTTATTTGCGTATCAGATGAACTATATTGCTTTGCCACCAGGATTTGTTATAGCAGATCCTGGACACAATCATGGTTAAATAACCATCTCATAAAGAGCAGTCAGAACAGGATTTGGGATTTGTTTTTTCCCAAATAGGACTAATCACTGTTGGGATACACAGCCTTGTTTGGTGCGGAGAGCTCGTACAGTATGTGCATACTGGATACGAGTCCTGTAGTTATCTAGGTCTCATGCCTTGCAAATGTTTGTATTGTTATTTATTTATTTATTTAAATAAAAACTTGTATATGCAGGGAATGTAATCTACCACATTTAGTACGGAGCATAAAGTACTGAATGACACGACTAATGATGCTAAGCTAGCTACTGTATGTATTCAGAAAGAAACATCTGCTTCAGGTTTCAGTATGTCAAGTTGGAAAACCCTAACATGATAGCACTAACTTGTATTCAACTGAGAGACTTTTTGTATTATTTTAGCTTTGTAAGTTACTCTTAAGTTCGTTAAAGTAAGGCAAAGTGAGATATGTCAAGTTGGAAAACCCTAACATGATAGCACTAACTTGTATTCAACTGAGAGACTTTTTGTATTATTTTAGCTTTGTAAGTTACTCTTAAGTTCGTTAAAGTAAGGCAAAGTGAGATATTTCACGGAGAAAACATCATGAATGTATTGTTTGTAAAGGAAAGAATGCTATAATGTTATTATGTAATGACTGTCTCTGGAATCTCCAGTATTTATATGCTGTACCTTAATGCCATTTAGGCCTTTCAAATAAAATGTGTTGCCTTGCGTTTGTGTGATCATGATAATGTTAAATAGTGAAAGCCTTAAAATATGTTATCTTTCAGATGGAAACCAGATCAATGGAGAAGAAAAATTAACATCCCAAAAACATAAAACCATCTTTAGCACCATCTGCTGGGCTAAAGGCAACATCACACATTTTCACTGAGTTTTTCCCTTTTTTTAGACTTAATTTTTAGTAGTTTTAATTTTTCCTTAAATACAATATGTTCTACGTTTAATCTTAAGTTTTCAGTTACACTTACATTTCTGAATGTGTGCGATGCGTGTCAGGTGTCATAGAATGATGATGAAAGTTGAAACACTGGCACCTTTGCTAGAGTAGTTTTACATTTAACTAAATGAATTGAAATTATCATTAATAAAAAAACTTTTGAAGGGACAGTCACCCAAAAATGACAATTCTGTCATAATTTAATTGCCATCATTATTGATGCAAATCGTACGACTTACTTCGGAACATAAATAATAATTATATAAAATGTATTTACAAAAAAAACTTTTATAATAATAATTATTATTGTTATTATTATTATTATTATTATTATTATTATTATTATTATTTACTGAAAATCTTGACATCTAACTTACCGTAGCGTGTACGACAGTTCATGTACAAACACTTCATTTGAGTCGAATCTTTTCACAAAATCTGATTCGTTCATGAATCAGACCAGTCTAGTAACGTTATTCCCCAGTCATCCTGTCGCAGCAGTTGACAGCAAACTGCACAAGAAAATTACAGTTGAATTATTCGGACAAACAAGTTGTATATAATAGCACAAATAGCACGTATCTGTACGTTACTTCTGTACATTAAAAAGTGTAGAGGGACCTTTAGTTTGCCATTTGTCAAGTTGGTTTACAAATACTTTCAAAATAAAAGTCATCGGCCGTTATGCATTAAATACCAGAGACAAGTTTTAAGATTTGCTATAGTGCGATTCACGGCAAACAATAGTAGTACCAGAAGAAAAGTACAGAAATTTAAATGTAAACATTTAAAGCATTTTATTATTATTTTACACCTGTAAAAAATTACGGAAACGCCGGATTTTCAGAGGGGGTTATTTGTGTCCGGCTTCACAGTGTGTATCTATGGGAATCTACCACAAGCGACACAAACACACCGCAGGCGAGGAAGTCACCATAGCGCTACTACCCAGTGCGTACTTATAAAAATCATGTCTAGTGGTGTGTTTTTATTCGCGACCTGACAACTCCAGTTTGCTGCCTACTAATTAGTCACCGTTATATTATACAATACTGGTTTATAAGCTTGGTAGCCGTACAGTAACGCACTGAATGGCGAAGAGAAGAGCGAGACGCGGCTAGTCTGAAGCTGCGACTACAGCACCTTACAAGATGATGCGACGTCAGTGGGTTTATGGTCAAATCTGCGGTTAAATAAACCCGTACTACTGATTAAAACACTATAGCAGCGATATTAATCGACCTCTTACTGAATACGACTAGTTAGCTGGCTAGCTGGATGTAAATCAGGTGAAACTGAAAGGGTGTTGTTGTTGTTAGCTGGGCCAGATCGTCACATTGTTTTACTCCGGCTTATTTTAAGATCAGGCACTTGGGACCTTTTCTAACAGACAAAATGGCAACAGGCTCCAGTTTCCATTCCGGAGGCAGTGGGTCTAGAAACGGACCATCATTCGCATCACCGTCGTCTTCCTCATCTGGAGTGCCAGGACAGGCTCAGCCGATGGCGGTGGTTTGGGAATGGCAGGATGATCTGGGCTTCTGGAGGCCCTACACCGGACAGGTGAGCAGCTACATCGAGCAGTGTCTCCAGAGAGGAGCCGGGACCGCCAGCAGCACCAACGGCATCTGTCTGGCACAGGCAGACCCCAGCCTGTCTGCGTACATCATCGACATCCCCAACCTCAAGCAGTTCAGACAGGACACTGGTGAGTGGGACCTGAGACATCTCACCACACTAACTACTCATGAAGAGTTACTAACAGTACTGTGGTGGCGTAGTGGTTGATTTTGTGCTGAATGAGAATCATTACCATGTTCATGTAGCATCTACATGAAACTACAATTTACTGTGGTTTTGTTATGGTACATATCCCAAAATATGGTAGTACCATAGTATTTTTTGGTGTTTTTTGTCAGTACTAACTGCATTCCTTGAATGATATCCTATTAAATGGCATGAATGTTGTCAAGTTTATTGGAAGTACCTTGTAGATTCAGCTTTGGTTCACAAATGTCAAATGGTTGTCATTTTTGTAAAAAAAACAAAACAAACAATATATATATATATGTGTGTGTATATTAAGGGCGAAAACCTAAATTTAATTTTTTCTACACACAAGATCATTCAAAAGTCGATAATGCTCACCAAGGCAAGTAAAATAAATAGTAAAACTTCAAAATATTAGAACCATTTTCTGTTTATATATATTTTAAAGTGTGATTTATTCCTGTGATGGCAAATCTGTATTTTCAGGAGCCATTACTTCAGTCCTCAGGGTCACACGATCCTTCAGAAATCATTCAGATTTTTTTGGTGCTCAAGAAATTTTTTTTATTATTATATCAGTGTTGAAAACTGATATCATGGTTTCCACAAAATTATTAAGTAGCACATGTTTTTCACTATTCTTTGATGAATACAAAGTTGGAAAAAATAATTTAATTTAAATTTACATCTTTTGTAAAATAATGAATGTCTTTTCTGTCATTTGCTAAATTTAATGCATCTTTGCTGGTATTTAAATTAATTATAATTTTATAATATTGAAAGTATTGTTTTCCTTTAAAAAGAAACCATTTTAAGCCATATATATATAGAAAAAAGAGATTTGGTATTTCATAATGCTTGTTTTTGATAATTGTTTGATAATTGTTTATAGTTATTGTTTTTTTTTTTTTTGCATTAATGCTCTGAAGTTTCTAAGAAAATATAAAAATAAACCTGCATTTTATACTAAATTTTGAAAGATTTTTTAAATCATCTTGGACATACGTTATCGACCCATATACTATGCTACATGATGATAATACTTTATAGTACCGCCACAGTTCTTTACTATATAAGAGTGTTAAGAAGACACACTTATTGCTCCATTTGGATGAAGTAAATGTTTTATCAGTTGTCAAGGAAGTGTCTCTATAATCTACAGAGTGAAAGAAGCCTAGTGTGACTCCTGTCTGAAATTTAGTTGCTCTCAATGTATGATATTTATGCTTCATCCTTGATTACAGGTCATTAAACCCTCTGGGTAAAGCTGTGTAGTGCTGCAGTATGACACATAGGCACTACATATATATATATATATATATATATATATATATATAATAGCGTTGGGCCTGTTAACTGAAGATTAGGCTTGTTTTTGGGGATGTTTGAATGGCTTTCGACACCTGTGGTCTCTACGGAAAAGAACAGGAAAGAGGTGACAAATCTCAGGAAATAAGCTAACAGATTCCGACAGGATGCACAGCATATTTTGTGGATGAAATAACAGCTAGTCTTTTCACATTTGTTTTAGAAGAGAAGCACTTTTGTTGTGGTTGAGACATCTGTAAATGTGTTTTTAGAATGATGATGATCTTGTGCCAATTACTGTGAATTTTTTTCTTTAATCCTTTGTAGGAAAGATGCGCGCTGTGCGGCGATCCCTGTTCCCACAGTCCTCTGCCCTGGGCAGTGGGGTTCTTTGGGAGTGGGCCAATGATGAAGGAGGGTGGACGGCCTATGAGATCCGAACCTCCATTTTGCTGGAGCACAGCTACCAGGCAGGGCAGGCCACAGCTGACCTGAGCCCACACGGCTACAACTACATTGTGGACCTCACTGCTCTGGAGCAAGTCAACAAGGCCACCAGCTACAGACGACGCGTCAGGCGGCAAGGTAGTGTGCCATATCCTCTTGCTTCCGGTTCGGTTATTCACTCGGGCCCGGCCTGTACCTGTCACCAATGCTTGAGCAATAGCAGCACCGCCGGACCCATGCTGAGCCGGTCACGGCATTCCTTCACTGCGGGGCAGGCTAACCGGCCCAGCCTCCAGACCCAGCATGGAAGACTTCCTGGAACCAGCTCCTCTTCAGCCTACTCGCCCTACCCCAGAAGACCTCTCTCCATGGGGAACTTGTTATGGAACAGCCCATGGAGCACCCCCACCTCAGTGGCTCATCCTTCAGGACCGCCACAGGCTTTTGGTCACCATGCAAATGGCTTAAGGTAAGACTACTAGGCCTAGTTCAGAAGTTGAAAAAATGCA
>JAFVLL020036310.1:48561-82240 GCA_021397915.2 Tor tambroides | reverse complement strand
GTGGTGTCCAGTGCAAACCATCACAGCATCAAACACCTGCTTCTCTCTCCGACCATCTTTGGACTCTGTCTCTACATCCCACTGTCCAGAGTGAGGGAAGTCTGGCCTTGGTGTAACATGAAGGACTTTTGTCTAGGAAATACAAAAAATAAACTTGTGAATCTTTGAAATATAGTATAATATATTCATAATGTTACAGTTTTAATGTTTCATCATAACCTTTCAGTTCTGACCTGGAAGCGGATGTGCCGTTTGAGCTGGAAGTGGTCAGCGTACATGCGGAAATAGTCCATGATGAGGGAGTTGTGCATGTAGTTTGGGAAGTGGGCAGGAATGGGGAAATCACTGTAGCACATCATCTCCTTTGAAGTGTTGATAATCAAAGAGTGGTAAATGCTAGCACGATCTGGATCTGGATTTTCCTAAGATGGAAAGATGTGAAGCAAACTGGATCAGTTTCTTGCAGCATCTTGTTTATCGATGCTCTGGAGTGAACTGTGCCTCAGGGTTCAGTGCTTGGCTTCCTGCTTTTCTTCAATGAGTCCAATCATATAGACATATCTTACCTTAAACCTCCAGAGTCCTCCAATGTCATCACTGGTCTCAAAACACACTGGCTCCAGACCTTCATCCAGGCAGCATTTGATGCAGGCCAGCCCAGAGGTTCCTCCTCCAACCACAGCAACACGTTTAGCCATGATGATCCAAAACAGTCAGACTTTAGGCAAATGGAGATGATAGACAAATCTGAATGAAAGGAATAGTTTATCAAAAAATGGTCATCAATTATGCACACCCTTTATGTTCCAAACCCATAAGATTTTCATTCTATTATGGAAATTTATGTCATCTTTTCCAAAGCATGAAACTATCCATCAGTGTTATTTCCATCACATCTCAAATTATGCATGTTTTGATAGCTCTCTGGGGTGGAAATGAGATTTTATTACACACAATAAAATTTTCACAGAATTTTACAAACTGAAATTGATGCAAAGAATATATTCTGTTCACAAGTGATATTTACCTTAAAGTATACATTAACATGGCTATGCAGTAGTATGCCACATCTTGATATTCTTAACTGGCTGGACTGCATCTACACTTTACATCCCTGCGTTTTACCCTTTCAAAACGAAAAAGCCATATAACATGCTGTGTATATCATTTCATATAAATTAACATTTATTTAATACTACCTTGGTAAAGCCCCTCCATGAAAATGAGAAAGACCACCAGAAAGACGTTGGACATAAATCGGGGAGAAAACGAGAGTATTCCAGCAGAGTAATTTATGGGATATTGTTTACTAAAGCAAGTGACCAGGAGACCATAGTTTTGGAGTTTTTCGCGCTGCGAGAGCAGAATAAAAATTAAAAAGCCAAGGGGAAAAAACACGCTGCAAAACGTTTAGTAAGTTTACTGAAAGGTATTGTCAAGTAAGTTCTTATCATACAACAACCCCGCTACAGTAAAAAATACCAAGCGTTACAATATTTCACAATCACATATTAACTTGCAATGACTTAAACTTTGACGTTTCAAAACCAAACCAGTCTTTCAAAAACTGTTTGGTCATCGCTAGTGCATTTCTATCTTGTGAAATCGACTTGCTAAAGCGCCGACAACAAGAACATACGGAAATATAAATATAAAGCATCTGATTTCAGTCCGATTTTGACAAACAAAGCAGGGGTCCGTTCTTCGTACGTCGCTTATTACATCCGAGATCAAATGACACATCCAAGATGATACCATCGCACTAATCAGGATCTGGCTAATTCGGTTCTTCGAACACACCTGTTGTTGATGATTAGTATGGCTGGATTGAGTTATCGGAGATAATTGCGCGTTCATGGGTTGGTTTAAAAGGGCACCTGTATCGATACGCGAAACCACGATCAGCAATGCAGTGATTGGATGGCGGCAAGACGGCAACGTAATGACATCATATTACTAAAAAAGACACCTGACGAAAAACTTGAGAAATTTCTGGACTTTTATAAGGAAACAGCCAAGCGAACAAAACTACATAAATGTTATAATAGATAAATGAAATGTGCGCTGTTTTTAATGTATTTGTAATTTTTTTACATGATTTCCAATTATTTATATTCACGATTTCTAGTATTTGTACAGGCTTTACATTTTTATTTCAATGTTGTAATTAGCAATTCATTTAATTTTATCTTTGAAACAGATTTGTTACGTGACAGCATTAATTAAAGTTTCTTAAGAGTCAAGAATAAGTTATCTCCTGCGCCCCATCAAGCCACTCCCATAATATCTGTCACCATCACTGATCTATATATATCTATTATAGATCGGTGGTCACCACTCAAATTAATGCACGACTCAGATGAACTGTATGTGTGTAAGACTCCAATACAATTATAAAGTAATTATTTTTATCATGAATAAATATTTCAATGAGTAAAACTGGCTGTGTCTATAGTATTATAGACTACACAACATTATTATATTATTTTTCATTTAATTTTTTAATTATTATTATTTTAAATTACTGTCCCTGGATCAGTAGGGTACTCTTCTAATAAAGTAGCGGTGGCTGGGACAGATTTTTAGTATCAATTCTGCTTAAAAAGATGCAATCTAATCCTGTTTACATGAAATAAGCCTGCTCCCGAGCAGGTTTAAGTTTACGGACCTGTTGCTTTGACAGCAAGTCTAGGATGAGCTTGGAAGAACCAAATGATCCAAGATCAAGCAAAATCGGCAACAATCAAATCCAGCTAACTGAGTTAGCGACGTACAAAGAACGGACCCCAGCTCTGCAGTCTTCAAATAAACAAAGTCATATTACGTAAACACGTTCGCCTGTATCAATCGACAATGGAGTTATATTAGGCTACTAAACGTTTGTGGCGTGCCATCTTACCTATTGTGAAGTTGTGGTCGCAGAAGTTCATTTGTTGGTCACTACACACAAACACTTCACCACACCCCTGTGTAGAGGCAGACGTAAAAGGGGCGGAGATCATGGGCATCACTCGATTTGGTCAGTAACGTTGAATTAGTCAAAAAAAAATGATCACAAGTATGTCAGCAAAGTGCTGTTTTCTTTTGCCACTTACACGTCCCATGGCTTGATTTTTATTAAAGCTTTTTTCTTTTTGTTATATAAAGGTCAAGGTCACATTAAAACTGTCTTAGAAAAGTGTTTACCATGATTTCATCTTTTTTTAAAAATGCACTCCTGTCCCAGACTTTTAATCTTAAATTATGAAAATCTATTATAATAAATATTAATAATATTGATATAAAATAGTATTATTTTAGATTTATTGTGTGGAAACGCTTAAAAATATTTACTGTGTGAACACTCAAGACTGTTTTCTCAATTTTTCCACTACAATAAATTTTCGTGTGTGTGAGAATGAATCTAAATGATATGTAGGCATGGTAATAATCATCATCTCATCTCACAGTCACAAAATACCAGCCCTGGCAGACTCAGGCTTCTCCAAAAACGTTTTTATTTAAAAGTATATTGAGTGATGAAAATGCTGACACTACTTCTGTGATGATTGTCAAAAGATGTTATGTCTAGAAATATGGCAGAACACTTGTTTTGAGATAAATATAAGAACAAAAAATACATCCTATGTTTGACAAGGATTTAAGATAAAACTTACTATATGTATTATAAAAGGTAATGAACTCCAAGAATTAGATTAAGAAACATTTAGGTTAAAGTGCAAACGCCAAAAAGAGGTACCCAATAATCGAGTACGGGAAACCTATGGGATCTAATTAATATTCAGAATCAGTGGGATCTTCTGCATTGCTATTAAAGCAAAAATCACTGCAGCCCCTCCTGACAAGCCCAGCCAGGAAAATAAACTGAAGGATGAATGTTCTGGAATGGGCCGTGTCTTCATGGGTTTGGCCACACGATCCCACTGGGTAAGGATGGCCTGACGGGCACCTCTCCAGTGCCCTGGTCCGCTCAGTCGATACTGGTAGGGAGTACAGGGCCCGAAGAAAACCCTCAAACCAACAGCAGGGTCCCTCAGGAGCAGCCAAGCAATGTTGGGACAGACGCCCACTTCCTTCGCTATTGTGTCTAGGTAAGGGATGTAGTCCACTTGAAGGGCAGCCACCTTGGGACAGGGGTAACTGTGCAGAGATAGCAGATCAACTGTCAAAATAAAACCTATCTGAAATGATCATCCAGGTAAACAATTATTTACCTCTTTAAATTCGCTTTTATGTCTCTCTCAACAATTTGATTCATTTTTTCAGCTGGAGGAAGATGGTTTAGTCCTTGAAGAACAGGATAATTAATACATGAAAGTTATCAAACCATAATCATATATAAATATGATAATTCATATTAGTCTCTATATTTACTGCTTCTATAAATGACTTTTTTCACAACTTATTATGGTTGCTCATTACCTGCAATGACCCTGGTGGCCCAGCGTGCCTGTAGCTCTACAGCTGGCATGATCGGCCCTTTGGTCTGCAGCAGGCCCATGATGGCCAGTGTTGGACGCTCTAGAGATGGAGGGAAGACTCTTCTGTAGAGTTTCAGATCTCCATCAGAACCAGAGTTTAAGGAGGCAGGGAGGAAGGGGAATCTATAATTATATCCTGTGCAGAAGATCACTGCATCAATCTTCTCTTCTACAGTCCTGTCATCAAAGACAACCGTCGAGCCTTGGAACTTCTGCACATTTGGTTTCATCTCCAGTTCTCCTACCAGAATGCGACCTGGGAGGTCATCGTTTATGATGGTACGCTGGTCGAGGATCCTGGAATCGCAAAACATGGGTAAAGGTCACTGTGAATCATGAGGTAATTTTTTAAACTGTCAGGGCTTTACTTTAATCATCAGCAATGAAAAGAGTTTGGAAAGAGTCTTTGAGGATCATGTTTTGGCCCTTCACCTGTGCGCAGGCTGTAGTCCATAAAGCTTGTGGTCGTGTCTCTGATTGAGGCTTCTCTCTCCAATCCAGTTGAGCAGAGCTCGAGGCAGGAGGCGGTAAATCAGGTCTCGAACTCGTCTGACCATCGTCATATCTAGAGGAAGCCCTCTACCAACCATGCGACCTATGACCCAAGCACCTTTCCGGGTACTCAGGAACGTCTAAGAGAATGAGGAATAGGAAGACCAAAGCAAGCTGAGAAATGGAAACTGAATTAGTGGATGACTGAATTTATGTATCAGTGAAATGGCTTCTCAAACAAGAAAAAATGTAGGCCAAGGCTTGACTTGGTTGATTGAATCTCATGTGAGTGACAGGGTATTGAACTGGAGAGGTTATTGTAGATGTTGTTGTGAGGGGGAGGGGAAGTTATTTTGATGCAATATTACAAGGGAATATGAATTAAAAAATAACTATGATGTGCACAGAAAAATTATTTATAACAATCACTGCATTACATTAAAATTTCAAATTTGATTTCATGGGAAGTTACTGTGGAAATGTGTACATTATTATGTACATATATTTACATTATTTACATTATTTACATACGTACTATTTAATGCATATTTATATTACTGTACTTTGTTATATTACCCAGAAATTGGCTTTAGCGACATTTAGAATTATTTATAAAAAAGAAATAAAATTGAAAAAAAGAAAAAAGTCAAATATCTATTGTATTATGAGGATTAATTTCATTATTTTTTTCTTGTTAGTAAAAAAAAAAGTATGCTGAATTAATTAGTCATATACTAATTTTAATATTGAGTTAATATACACTAATTAAATTAATTAAATTGGTTAATAGTGTTGACAGTAAGTGGTTACATATTGGAATTCTACCATAATCCATCACTTTTGAAAAGTATTTATTTATTTATTTAGTGTTTTAATTAGTTAGTTAGTTGTCAGAAGGTTGCAATTTTATTTAGTACTTAATTATTTAATTTGAAAATAATCAGCTGGGTCCTAAAAAATAACATCTATCACTTAGTTGCTAATTTGTCTATTGGTGAGATGCATCCACCTTCATATCTCCACATGATTTTGACCCTGCTGAGAACCTAAAAAAACCCAAAATATCTGTACAAAAATATCAAACTTACATATTAGATATTAAACTATTAAATCTTGCTTGCCTTCCCACACGCTCTGCTGAGCTCCACAGCAATGTCTCCACCAGAATTCCCAATCCCAACGACAACAACTCTCTTCCCAAGGTACGTATAAGGGTCCTTATATTCCCAACTGTGAATTATTGTCCCTGGGAATGTGTCAATACCTGCAGCACATAAAATTACAGTGTTGTTTCCATATACATATTAAATCCATTATATAGATCCATGCAGGGAATCAGTCCTACACACAGTGCTGAATGCTGTACAATCTGTATACATGATGACAGAGTGCTGTAATATCAAGTGAGCACCTGGGAAGTCTGAGAGGGGTTTGTTGGGTTGTGTGTAGTGTCCTGCACACACTAGCACACCGTCAAACACATGCGTCTCCTCTCGTCCATCTCTGTCTATGGTCACCACCTCCCACTGACCAGAGGCAGAGAAATCAGGCCTTTGTCTCACACTGTGAACTGTGGTCTGAAATACACCCAACCACACAGAGCCTGAATGCTACCTGTCATCTTTACAAAGAGAATGCTGTTTATCATCAAACACTCAAAAAATCCTGAGAAAATACACACAATTATGTGAGAATAATTTGGTGTGATGGTGTTTATTACCTGAAAGCGAATGTGTTTGAGCAGGTTGAAGTGCTCAGCGTAGAGTTTAAAGTACAGCATGATCAAAGAGTTGTGCATGAAGTTGGGGTAATGATCTGGCACAGGGAAATCACTGTAACACATCATTTCTTTAGAGGTGTTCACTATGAGAGAACGATAAATGCTGCAACGGTCTGCCTCAGGTTGTTCCTGTGAATGAACAGGGGAACACAGTCAATGACTTTGAACGTACTAATAAATTAGCTTTGTAACACAATAAGATGAAAGGTGAAGCGTGTTATTGTTTCATGTTAAAATACTATCTCTTATTATTATTAATGCTTAATGCTCTAATAATAATAATAATACATTTTAATTCGTGAATTTTAAACAGATCATAACATATAATTTTACAAAAGGTTCATGTTTTAAATAAAAGCTTTTTTTCAACTTTCTGTTTCTGTTCCATTAAATGTTTAAAATTGAATTAATTTCAACCTTAAACCTCCAGAGTCCTCCAATATCATCACTGCTCTCAAAACACACAGGCTCCAGCCCTTCATCCAAGCAGCATTTGATGGAGGTCAGGCCAGAGCTGCCTGCTCCAATCACAGCCACACGCTTAGCCATGCTGTGAATCTGCATATAGGAGACATGGAACGATCACTTGAAGAAAACAAATGGCAACAATGCACACAGTTATTAAAACATACTATTACACTAGTGTCTCCTCAGTTGTGCACCTTTGATGAGGTATTCCAGGAATCATTCACAATTTTTGGCATGGATATGCAGCATTTATTGGTTAATCATTAAACACACATACACACACACATGCAAGACAGACACCAGCCTAAACATATGCTGCAAGCTTGACACTTTGACACAAATATAAATCTCACCTTTAAACTGAAGATGGTATCAAGCCCTCAGCATTCAAAGATGCCAAAAAGATGTTTTTCTGTTCCAAATAGTTAGAGCAGCTTTCCCTGGCAACCGTCTCACTGAAATCAGCCTGTTATGTAAGCAATTGAGCGTAGCTGAAGTCTCAAAGAACAGGGTGGTCTCAGCTGCCACTAGTTTAAGGTGGATCAAACTGGAATGAAAAATTAAGGGGAAAAAAAACAGTGTAGGTTACAGAGAATATTCAGTGACTTATTAACACAGACATACAAGTCTTTATCTTTGGGTGTTGTCATAAATCTTATCAGAAAACAAAAGATGAGTCCATTGGTTTTTCATCCATAGTCTAAAAGCTATAGTTAATAATAAATCAAACAATTTACTTGAAGAGCTCTTCTATATTAAAATAAAAATGCCTATGTTTTGTCTTTGGGCAATAATGACACACATCACATGTTTGTGTTTGTTCACAAGCTGAACTGAGTTGAACTAAAGCTGAAAGCCCATGAAGAATAAGGTGAAAGGGCTTTAGAGGGTGGAGTGATATATGCTTCAGGGATAACCCTTTACCCCAGAGTCATATGGCTTATGACTTCAGTCATATGACTAAAAAAAATTAAGATTTAAGAATATAAGCTGTGTGCCCATTTGTTTCAATAATGGAACAATTTCAATTAAGATATTATAGTCCTTATTTACAGAATGAGATACTATGAACCGAGATCATATCTACACTTCTAAATTCCTCAAACCTTAAAGTTGAGGAAAGGATAAATAGATATGTGTACGTTACTGAAAAGAATTGTGTACTGAAAAGAATGAAAAACATTACTTATTGGAGAACATATGCTATGTTAGTATATAACTAGTTTTCTCTCTGAGAGTCTCCGTGTGGTAAGAGAAGAAATAATAATAAAAGATAAATTTAATCATCATGATCATCATCATCATCAAAATCACTGTGGTTTATTTATTTATTTAATTGCAAGAGAAATGTATGTGAAATTGTAAAGGGATAGTCATCATTTATTTGCTCTCATGTTGCTCCAAACCTGTATGATTTTCTTTTTTTCTATTGAACATAAATGAAGTGTGCATACGTTTTTTGTGCATAAAATGTCACTGGCCACTAAAACGTTGATTAAAGTAAGTCATACAGGTTGTCCTTTACTTTGAACAAAACTGGAAAACCATACAATTATTTTACTACTGTTTACTAATAATTGGCAGTGTAATCCTTATCATTTTCCAGCAGAGGTCACTGCAGCATTACAGTATTGACAGCATGAGAACATTTGGTTTAATCACCAAAAAAAACATCATCTTTCAGTTTAGTACTTGTAACAATCAGTTTATTCAGTAACAAACAATGTAAGATACATATTTCAAATCATCCTGGTTGCTTTAAAAGAGATTTTACAGTAATACATTAGTAATTACAGTAACTACAGTTGTCACCTTAGAAAGTACACTTAAATGAAAAAACTTGATACTGACTTAAATTCCATAATGTTCATAATCATGTCTTTCCGGTCTGTTATCAAAAGGTATGATGACAAGTTGACAGACTGTAACCACTTTAACCAATAAAGAACAATAATTATTAGTGAACTATGAGTAGGGCGGTAGGACATCTGTGGTGATCATATGAAGCTACAGGTTAAAAAACTCAAGACAGCCACACAGATTTACATTATTTTGTCGTGGCTCGATCCAGAGATGGGCATAAATAGGCTACATATTTTCAGTAGACCTATATATTTTTAGTAAAGCCTGCCAACGAATGTGAATTTTCTGTCGCACATCACACTCTATTGCTTCTTTTTCCACTCCAACTTTCCAATAATTCACACCCACTAAAAGCTGCATCTATCTATCTATCTATGTAAACGATTCAGAAAAAGTTAAATAGATTCTATGAAGATAAATGAATGCCTAAAATATTTGCATACGCAGGGTAAGATTTGTGAAAGTGTACATAAGACTGTAAGCGTAAATTAAATTTGCATGCGTAAGAGAAGCTTTGTAAAGGTGTAAATCGCGTTTCAAGCGCAAGAAAAAATGATTTGCAGCATTTTGCTGTTACTCGTAAGTGTAATTCATGTATTGTGAAACTGCAGCTTCATGCTAAAGCAAAATAAATATGATCTGCATTCCTTTGACTTCCATTTTTCCGCGCTTACACTTTTGGCGCGGTTTTTTCGCCAAAATACGGTCAAAAGCACTGCAAGCCTGTGAACAGTGATTTGCAAGCGAAAACAACAGTTTATAGAACTGCAAAACGGATTGACCGCGTAGAACCAATCTGTATGTGTAAAAAACAGACTGTCAAATGTCTAAATAACTTGTTGTGTATGTAGGGCAAAAAGTTCCTGAAATAATCCGATCTGTACAGCTCCGTCTTTCTTTTATCTGCGCTTACAGTTTTGGCACGATTCTCTCACTCGCTGAGTTTTGCAAGCGTGAGGAGGAGGGCGGGTCCACCTTCTTTTTGTAGCCAATCAAATGAGGCTCTTGCTGACTCTCCATTTACTCTTATCTGATTGGTTCAATAAACACATCATACGCCAAACATTAATCTTCATTTAGATCGGGAACGTACTCGCTGCCGGAATGATACTTTTAACGTACACATACAGTAAAATAAATAAATAAATAAATAAAAACTTAATTAAAACATGATATTTCATAAGTTGTGTTCCTTTAGGCTAGACTCCCATGTGTTCATACTGAATTGTGAGCTGGTGTTACATTTTTTTGGTTTGGTTTGACTTTACATTGAAATTTTCTAATCTGCTTACACCAATGATGTTAAACTTTATAATTAAAATGATGTTATGTGATAATGCTCAACACTATGGTATCAGAGTGCTATACTTTGTAAAACCTTTTTTACAATGCCAATAAAGCTACTTAAATCTGAATTTGTCATTTTTTCAAACCATGTCTCTGTTTATGGTTTTTAACACTCAATTGTATATTTTGAAATTTCAGTATTGATTCTGATTACTTTCATGTGTCTGATCAAGCTATTATATGAAGCAAGAATGAGTAACAAAATGCTTTCTTTGTGTCCAGATTTGACTAATGCAAAACTTTGATAAATATGTATCTTAAATCATGTCTATATCCTAATTCCCAGCCACACAGCCATGTTTATATGTTTATATATAGAGAGCTAAACAGTCATCTAGTGGTTACACGATGGTATTACAGATGATAAATGGTGAATAAGTTAGAGATAAATATTTAATAAATATTTTAGTAATATTTTATAAAGTCCCCTTAAATTACAGCATGTTAAAGAAAAAAAATATCACTGTTGGTTCTGTTGGTTCAATTAGTATTGAACCAAATTTTTGTTAAAAAATTTAACCATCCCTGATCAGTAGACAGGTGAAATTATGCATGTATTAGGCTAGTGCAGATACTAGTCCTTCTTTAATTATCATCAAAATTACAATATAATATTACAATAAACTAAATATATCATATAGCCTGTTTAGGAGGAGAAGGATACTACACAGCTCGAAATTCAGTATGAACACTTAGCCTAATGGTATGGTACACAACTTATAAAATATCATGTTTTAATTAAGTTGGTATTTATTTATTTATTTATTTTTACTGTATGTGTACGTTAAAAGTATCGAGAACGTTCCCGAACTAAATGAAGATAAATGTCTTGGCCTATGATGTGTTTATTTGAACCAATCAGATAAGAGTAAATGGAGAGTCAGCGAGAGCCTCATTTGATTGGCTACAAAAAGAAGGTGGACCCGCCCTCTCCCTCACGCTCGCAAAACTCAGTTAGTGAGAGAATCGTGCCAAAACTAGGGATGGGCGATACCTCTTATTTTATTTTCGATCCGATACCGATATTTTCAAGCCCAGTATCGTCGATATCGATACCTGTAAACTAAAATGATCTTTTAAATTATTTAAAGAATATAATCAGTAATTATACTCATTTAATATTAGATTTTAAAGCCATGTTTTTTTTTTAAACATTTCACAGGCCTTTTTTTTTGTTTACACTGTCAGAAATTAAATATACTAAAATTGTATTTTAGCCCTTTGCTGGGGCAGTAACCTCAAAGGTGCACCTATACCCCTAAAAGGGAGCATATTAGTACCATACAAGTACGCATGCTTTAAGGGTATAGTTAAGTTACAAAGGTGCACCTTTGAGGGTACCTCATGAAAAATAAACATGGTGTTACATACAGTAAGTACTAAAATGTATTATTATTATTATTATTATTATTATTACCATGGTAAATTTGTGGTTACTACAATTTTACTACAAATACTGTGGTTACTGTAATAAAACCATGGTTAATTTTTTTTAAAGGCTGCCAGGCTGCTGTACTCCTAAAGGTGAAACTTTAGCATATTTTTTTTTTCTGACAGATTTATTAACAGCAATTACAGAACATAACAGAATCATTTGAACTTTTAACAACAGTTTAAATCTACTTACACAAACTAGCGTATTTAAAATAAATATTACATGTACACAAAAGTTTGGGGTTAGTAAGATTTTGTAATATTTTTTTAAATAAGTCTCATGCTCACCAAGGCTGCACTTATTTTCAATTCAATTCAATTCAATTCAGGTTTATTTGTATAGCGCTTTTTACGATACAAATCGTTGCAAAGCAGCTCTACAGGAATTTAAGTTTCCACAATATATTTATATATTGTAGAACCTTAATATATTTAACTTATGGTATTTCTGGCACTTATTTGAATAAAAATACAGTAAAAACAGCAATATTGTGAAATATAACCATTAAAATAACTATTTTCTATTTTAATGTAGGCTTATTTTAAAAAATGCTATTTTAAATGCATCTGTGATCAAAGCAGAATTTTCAGCATCATTATTCCAGTCTTCAGTGTCACATAATCCTTCAGAAAGGAATCTAACATAATTTGCTGCTCAGGAAACATTTCTGATTATTATTGCTGCTTCATATTTGTGTAGAAACCGTGATGCATTTTTCAGAATTAATTTTATATATAGTAATAATGATATGTAATGTAATAATGTGGCAATGGTTTCTTAGGATCTACTTATGCTTCTGATGCTTTTGGGAAACGCAGCCCTATTTGAACAAACACTTTGACTGGGCCATGCGTCAGCAGCGAACGCTGTCTGTGATTGATTGGTTCTGTCTTTCAGCATTTGCGTGTGTTCCAACGAGCAGGAGAAATAGCTCTATCCAACACAATCACTCGCTAATATAGTCTATTTTTCCATTTAGAAGCTTATTTTATGCACCGAGTTTCTTAATAAATAAAATTAGTGGTTAAAAAAATGCACTTTAGAATCGATATTTTTATGTGAGGATCGATCCTTTCGATACAACATCAGTATCGAAAGTATACGATCCGCCCATCCCTAGCCAAAACTGCAAGCGCAGATAAAAGAAAGACGGAGCTGTACAGATCGGATTATTTCGGGAACTTTTTGCCCTACATACACAACAAGTCATTTAGACATTTGACAGTCTGTTTTTTACACATACAGATTGGTTCTACGCGGTCAATCCGTTTTGCAGTTCTTTAAACTGTTGTTTTCGCTTGCAAATCACTGTTCACAGGCTTGCAGTGCTTTTGACCGTATTTTGGCGAAAAAACCGTGCCAAAAGTGTAAGCGCGGAAAAATGGAAGTCAAAGGAATGCAGATCATATTTATTTTGCTTTAGCATGAAGCTGCAGTTTCACAATACATGAATTACACTTACGAGTAACAGCAAAATGCTGCAAATCATTTTTTCTTGCGCTTGAAACGCGATTTACACCTTTACAAAGCTTCTCTTACGCATGCAAATTTAATTTACGCTTACAGTCTTATGTACACTTTCACAAATCTTACCCTGCGTATGCAAATATTTTAGGCATTAATTTATCTTCATAGATTCACATTTTATATAATCGCTACGATATGTATTGTCATATCACCCAGTCCTAACACACACACTCTACAATCTTGTTGAGAAAAAACAACCGTTAACTATCAAAACTGATCGGACAATGCTATTTTTCCCCTTGTCTGTGCCCTATTGTTATTTTCATGTTAACTAAAGGCAAATCTGAATGATGCACTATTTTACATTTTACAAGTACAACTGACCGACACCCTCACCTTATCTTATGTTGCCTTAAGTGCTATCGGAAATTTCCTATTTCCCATTTAAGTAGTCGGGATTACGAGCTTCTCGCATTCAAGTGCTTTGTTGGAAAGAATAAAGTGTAGCATCCTATTGGTTGACAAGAATATGAACATTCGCCGCGCTAGATAGCTTGCTTCTGGAATTTCGGTCAAATACATCCTTATTTCACTCTTTATAAAACATACATTATGCATCAAATTGTTGTTCATAAATAGCCTATAAATATACTTTAACGACAAGACAAAATGTTGTTTGTTGTGGAAAAACCAGCAGCAATCGTTCTCCCCTCCACCACGTTTCTGCCCACCTGGGAAACTCGTAAAACGACTTGAGAGGCAGTTCACGTCCAATTTCCGATTGGAAACTCGTATTTACGATAATTCCGATAGCACGTGAAGGCAGTTTTATTCCAGAAAAGTCGCTCACCCAATGCTGAATGCAGTTGTACAGCTGCAGCTCACTTGCATGTATGTTGGGTTTGAGGGGAGGAGGCATGTCTGAACTAGTTGATGCACAAAATCAGCAGCCCGATTAAGAATTTGACTGGCACAAAGTAGCTATTTATGCATTTTGAAAAAACAAAAATACTAATCTTAAATGTATTTAAATACAAAATACATTTGATTTTTTCCCAAACGCTTTAAAATACAAAATAGTATTTTGTATTTCAAATACGTATTTTAAATAGTACATGTTTCTGAAATACTGCCCATCATTGGCTCGATCTTATTTTCTATCATGGTCTTTTGGTCTCATTTTTCAACCACTATATTTTCTTAATGCTCAAATGTTGAGAGAGAGATCATCTTATAGGTATGACTTACTCAACCTGTTGTTTGTTCATCAGCAGGTTTTTCATGGACAGATCATTGACACATTTTTCATAAAGTAACTGCATTTTTATTCTTTCCTCTTTTCTGGTCTTCTTTTTTACCTTTTTCTCCAGTTTATAAATGAGCAGAAGTTCAGCTGGCTAACAGAGGATTGCCGGCTGATTTTGCCATTGCATTCAAACTCCTGTATATCCCTCCTTTTTCTATTTGCAGGCGGAGGAGTAATATTTGCTGCCTGCACTCTAAAAAATAAAGAATCTTTATTTGCATTAATGTTTCTTGAAGAACCTTTAACATGCATGGAATCTTTCTATTAATGTTTTTTTTATAGTGAAAAAAGGTTTTTAGATAATTCAAATGTTCTCCATTAAGTAAAAATGGTTCTGTTCACTGAAAGGTTCTTTTGGGAACTAAAAATGGTTCTTCTATGGCATTGCTGTGAAAATTCCCTTTTGGAATCTGTATTATGTTATGGAGTTATGGAGATGTTAATTAACTTTTCAGCCACTGGGAATAACAGCATCTGGCAATATTTTTAAGATGAAAAAATGTCGGCTTGACAGTGTTTTGATCATGAGAAACAAATTTTCAGTGTGCATCAAATATCACCCCTAAATTTTTACATTTTATTTGAAATTCCAGTGTAGAACCATCTACACTTAAAGTTAAATACCCAGCATTTTGTAACTGGTGGGGTGAACCAATGAACATTACTTCCGTCTTGTCACTGTTTAGATATTTTTTAATCTCAGAAACACACTGAGAAAGAAGGGACACAGCCACATTAACATCAGGTTTTGAATGTATATAAACCTGGGTGTCATCTGCGTAAAAGTGAAAGTTGAGACCAAGTAATCTTAAAAGTTGACCAAGAGGATAAATGTAGATGCCTAAAAGTCAAGGGCCCAAAACTGATCCTTGAGGAACACCAGATTTTACAACAACAATATCAGACCTGCAACCACCCACAGCAACAAACTGCTTTTGATCTGAGAGATAGGACTTAAACCAGCTTAGTGCAGTATCAGAAACACCAAAGACAGACTCTAAGCAAGTAAATAAAATTGAGTGATCAACAGTGTTGAAAGCAGCACTGAGATCAAGAAGAATCGAAATAGAAAGGCAGCCAGAATCAGAAGCGATTAATAAATCAGTAGTGACCTTAACTAATGCCGTTTCAGTGCTGTGGAGTTTTTGAAATCCTGATTGAAGACTGATCAATTACCAAACATCAGATATCAACTAATGAATGTCAATGCTCTGATACAGTATGTCTGCTAATGATACTTACACAATAGATCAAATATCCTAAGATGATCTAGCAAATATTAACACTTTTCCATTTACAGCATGGGCTGATATGTCATAAGTGTCTAATACTTAGTAATATAATTCCAGATACCAACAAAATGTATGTCAAAGAATCATTCTTCTTTCATTCTTCACATTTGTTCTCTGAATGATTCGTTCACGACAGGGACGGTTCTCGGGTGATAATGTCTAATGCATTAACTATGTTATTAAATTCAACCTTATTGCAAAGTGTTATAATTAAATGTGCTGCTTATGAATGTAAAATGAACAGTTATGTAGGCCTATTGTATATCCCCGAATCATTTGCTCTGCAGGGTAACACAAAACTAACACAAAATTATGTTTGCTACTCAAAAGTGTCATGGAGAGCTGTGAAAACCTGAAGTGCACTTCTGCTGTCTAGTCTGTCAAGCATTTTCCCATGAACACACTGTGATACATGATATGGGACCTGTCAAAAAATGATGTATGCACCATAATACAAGGGCAGAAAATAAATACTTTGGTACAAGCTTAAACAAAGTCTCAAAGGAAGGGTCGACAGTTTATACTGAAACATGACAAAACTACATTCTAAAATGTTTTCCCTTATATGTTAAAGTCTCACATCTTGTTCACACTACATAACAGAAACAGATTCTATAACAGGTTTCTTACAGATTTACCTGTCCCATACTTCCATATGGAAAAACTTACAGCAATAAAACATCATATGTTGCAACTTGCAAGTGGTGCAAGATATTGCTGAGCTTCTTATCTTCTGAGGCAGAGCTTACTGTAAAACAGATATCACACTGAAGAAAAGTGGAGTTTCCAGCTTTACAGTGTCAAAGATCTCACGAGATTAGATGTTTGAAGAAAAAATAATTCAAAGACACAAAGTCATGATGTCTTCATGTTTATTTAGAAAATACAATCACATTATGATGGATGTAGAGTATATTTTACATCACAAATATAATCAACAGTCATAGCAGGCACCACAATAAGCTTATGAATATCCCTTGTAATTTTGACTTTGGTGAATGTACACTGCCACTTTTCACTGCAGACTACACAACGATCAATGTCAGATTGTGAAACAGCTGGTGAAGCCAGTACACCCAAAATACTTCAATCAAATAAAAATGTCTTCCCTCTCCATACCCCAAAGAAAAAATAACACATGGTCCCTAGCAAACAAACATCACCAAAACAGCACAAAGTTATTGCAATTTAAAAATAACATTATTGGTTCCCATCTGTCACTTGTATTGTGATATTGCACGAATGATCAAACGATTGCACTTTCAAGAAATAACCCAGTTATTGCGAAGGAAAAATGTGCATATGGCTCTCTTGAAACAGTCAAAACGCCCACAACCTTCATCATAAACGTATTACTGTGAATCATTTTGAGGGCATGTGCTGCCAGAGAAATATTTCATATCAAAGAAAGAAGAAAAATCTCTAGATTTTGGGGTGGATTTGTCAAAACATCTTTGATGCCACAGTACTTTAAAAAAGGAAGACCTATGACTGAACAAAGCTGACAGTCAGCTTGACAGAGTTTCAAATATGTCTTTCAACCATTCCAGAAAGGCTATGTGTGTGTGTTGGTTCAGCTTGAAAGGGTAGAACAGAGTGTGAGAAACTCTCATTAAAAACACATGCAGACATAACACATGCTGATTAAAAAACAAAAGAAAAAACAGAAATGACAGATTTGACACAATACACGGTGGTTTCAAGAGACCGAAGAGAAAAAAAGTGGAATGAAAATGATTAAATTAAATGAAAATGTATAAAAATTACACTATTATTATCACATATATAATGCATAATATGGCCAGACAATGTAAAATATAGAGTTATCAATCTCTATATTGTTCTTCTGCTTAACTAGTGGAATGTAACAAGATTCCTTAGTGTTTGTGTCTAAAAATGTGGACACTTACAAATATTGGGTTTGGCTATTCCAGACATTTCTGTGAGGACAAATATTAAATTTCCTCAAATTGTTGCAGCAACATTGGAAGCCATTAATTCTCTATAATGTCAGTGTATGTGTAGCATGTGCTCAGTGGAATTAAAGGAATAGCCAAACCTGGTTATAAGAGCATCCAAATATTTCTGGCCATATAAACATACATGAAGAAGTAGTGGAATGACACAAATTTATTTTCATTTGTTAACAACTGAGTCTGAAAATTGTAAAGTCCATGGGAAAAAAGGCAAATGAGAAAGTCAACCCCCGCCCCTTTCCTAATTAATCACTTAAATGAGATAATTATTTGAAAATTTCAACATCTTCCTCCACTAACACAAAAGGTGTTAGTTGCATCAGCGCTTTGGTAACACCATGTTTTTTGCACATGTACATGGAAAGACCATGAAATTCTAGAAGTATACTTAAAGGAACAGTTCACAGTTCAAAAAGAAAATTTGCTGAAAACTTACACTTAGGCCTTCCAAAATATAGATGTTTTTTTTTTTTACAAACATGCAGTTTTTTTATTTCACAAGATGTTAACTGATGAAGTGGAGTCGTGTGGATTACTTGTGAATTATTGTGATGTTTTTATCAGCTGTTTGGACTCTCATTCTGACGGCACCCATTCACTACAGAGGATTCATTGGTGAGCAAGTGACAATGCTAAATTTCTCCAAATCTGTTCTGATGAAGAAACAAGCTCATCCACATCTTGGATGGCCTGAGAATGAGTACGTTTTCAGGAAATGTTAATTTTTGGCTGTACTACTCCTTTAAGCACCATGTAAAGATTACTTAAATATGGTATTAACTCAGTACAATGCCATATCAAAGTGCAATAATTACAAACAGTACCAGGGTACATCTTGGTCCAGTCTGAAAGTGACAACTCGTGGAACTTTAGTCAAAATTATGGCCAACGTGGTGCAATACACACCTGTTTAATGCTACCAAACAGTTATTATGACAGGTTCTCCTACAATATATGGCAACAATTTGCAGCATATCATGTGATTTATGGCTCTGTAATCACAGCTGTGGCTTTAACCCAATTAAAAACCAGCAAATTTTAATAAGACCATAGCAAAATACAGCAAACTTCTACAGACCAATAAGACTGCGTCAAAAAGTGCAATAACATTTAACAGTGGTTAACAAGGTCACAATAAAAGCACAGAAAAAGATCAATTTCACTCTTTTGAGACACAAACACAGAACAGAGCACACAAAAGACTTTTCAGAGGATAGATATCAATGTAATCAGGAACCCTATACAACCCTTAAGAGATAACAGAACTACTCCCCTGTGAATGTCTATTGAGGACGCTGCATACCCTAAAGGTATTAGATCTGCGCTGAAATTCACCCCCATGTTTCAAATCCTCTTCCCTTGTTTAATTACATATTCACTCATGAATAGCTTTTCATATTAATTAGAGATCTGGCTGGTTTTTAATTAAAATGGAAGCAACATCTTCAAGATGATGCCTAGTGTTTCAGGTGCAATAAAAATGTAGTATCACAATGGTGAGGTTTTATTCTGTAAACAAGAACACCGATTTTAGCCAGAGGTCACCAAACCATCTTCCTTTTTTGATAAAGACCAATCCTTAAAAGAGCAGAACAGGATGGCAGCTGATTCTTTAAGACTGGCGTAATCTGATGTCTCAGAGTGCTGACAGAAGAACAGAAGAGGAAGTCTGCTTTCACTTCTCCATAGCACTCCAACTCTTCTATCTGTTCAGTGTGATCTAATGTGAACCTAAAACCTTGGATATTACTTGCAGAAAGTATGTGAAATTTTACATTCAAGTTAGACACAAAAAAATGTGATAAACTCACATAAAGGAACTTGACAGACATTATGGAATTATTACCAGCGACCGAATGCCTCTAGATCCTCCAAATAATGGGGACCTCAGTCTTAGCTTCTCATTGAAGCTGTCCAATCGTGCTTTGCAACATGACTGGAGACAACCAGAGCATCTCAACCAAATTATATTGCCAGTAGCCCATGAAGAAACCAAATGCGACATCCGTCACGTGATGGCGTCCGAGGAGAACTCTAGAAAAACCAACAAAAATGGCCCAGAGCAGGACAAGAACGCGGAGTGGGGCCGCCAGCACCAGATGGGCCAATAGAAAGCGGGCACACATTGCAGCACGTGTGGCATGGCCTGATGGGAAGGAATAGCCGTCCACAGAGAACGTGGCAAACATGTCCATACGGTTATGGGCAGGACGTCGCCGCCGCACTACAGCCTTCATCACACCAACCAGGACCAGGTCCAGAACCAAGGCTGAAAAAGAAATTGCAGAAGCATAAGAAAAACTGAACAACTGAGAAGTTGTTGAATTTGACTGAAGTCAGGTGAACTTGTATCTAAACTAAATATTAAAGGGATAGTTCACCCAAAAATGAAAATTACCCCGTGATTTACTCATCCCTCAAACCATCCTTGGTGTATATGACTTTCTTCTTTTAGACAAATATAACTGGAGTTATATTCTGGCTCTTCCAAGCTTTATAATGGCAGTGAATGGAAGTTGAGATTTTGAAGCAAAATAAAGTGCATAAATCCATCATAAAAAGTGCTCCACACAGCTCCAGGGGCTTAATAAAGGCCTTCTGAGGTGAAGTGATGCGTTTGTGTAAGAAAAATATCCCTATTTAAAACTTTATAAGCCGTAATCTATAGTTTTCCGCTAACTGTCGTATGCGCAGTTACAAAAGTGTGGCGTTCTAGAGGATGACGCAGGGGTAGCGTAAGCTCCGGTGAGAAGTGACGAACAGGGAAGCACATTGGAGAGAGCAAAACAAAACAGCAGTCACAAATAAGAAGTACAAAACGAGGATTTGCATTTAAAAACAAACAAAAAATGTTGGAGGATTTCGATATAAGCCAAGAGGAGACTGGTTTTCCTTTGCTGTAAACAAAACTTGGTTCTAGTGAGACTAGCATATTCTCACCAGAGCTTGCGCTACGCCCACGTCCTACGTCATCCACTGGAACACCACTCTCTCGTGAACGTGTGTGCGACAGTTAGCGGATGCTAGAAATTACTAGGGGTGGCACGGTTCGCGGAAAAAAACCGAACCGTACGGTTCTCCACACACGGTTCGGCACGCGCTAGGACCGCGGTTCAACTTAAATCTGACAACGCATCTGCAATATGCAATATGGTAACACGTAAAAAAAAAAAAACAGGGTTCGGCTAATGTATGCTTCTGTTGATGGATGCGAATTCTGGCTTCCCAGTACATTACAACAACAGCGATGAAAAAAAAGTGGACAAACCATTCTCTCTTGTTCAATGCGAGTGCCGTATGCTGGATTATGAGCATTTATTCCGTCATCACCCGGGTGCTGATAGCGCGCGCGCGCACAGGTGAGACCTGAACAGCACACGTTGATATCTGTGTTTAAACTAAAGTCATGTAAGGTTTGCCAGTTTAAACATTTAAGAGCCAGAGGACGCGAGCTCACGCGCGCAGTGAGAAGATTTGTGCGTGCGCTCATCAGAAGCGCTCAAACCCGCACCTCAGAACGCGCGCAAATATTAAGCTCTCTCTGAAGTATTATGTTTGAATGGACAAATTCACACAAAAATGCCAGTCTTGGTAAGTATCCTATAGCAGACATAACCGGCTGAACGTACAGTATCAGTGCACTGGATCACTTTCTTAATATTAATCAAACAGCAACAACAAAGAAATCACTCACTGCTCTTGATTGAATCGCTTTTGTAACTTAAATAAAGATTCATCTTTAATTTATACAGTCAAATATGCAGTGCTGTTTTACATTTGATTACTTTATTCAATTTCTGTACATAAAAAGTAACGCTATAGACCTCCCTAAAAAAAAAAACCCCTGAAAAAAAATCACTGTTTATTTTATTTGTATCTTTACTCTATTGTATTTATTTATGCTGTTGCTTGTAGTTAAATAGATTATTCTTATTTTCTTTATTTTTATTTGACACTGACAGTATAGTTTTTCCCTAAACATACCGAACTGAAACCGTGACTCTAATACCGTGATACAAACCGAACCGTGAAAAAGTTGAACCGTGCCACCCCTAGAAATTACAGTTTATAAAGTTTGAAATATGGATTTTTTTTCTTACACGAATACATTGATTCACTTCAGGAGGCCTTTATTAACCCACTTGGGAGAGCCTGGACATTTTTTAATACAACTCTGACTGTATTTGTCTAAAAGAAGAAAGTCATATACACCTAGGATGGCTTGAGGGTGAGTAAATCATGGGGTAATTTTCATTTTTGCGTGAACTACCCCTTTCAGGACAGTTCACACTGTATCAACAGACGTTGACCTAGCCAACAGTCATTAGATTGCAGTTTGTCATTTTCCAAGAACAGATAAACAATAGAAGCCGAAAGGAGTAATGCACTGATCTGACAAAACTTGATGAACATGTTTGTTGCTGTTTGTCTTTGTCATGCAGTGTGAAGTTGCCTTTAAAGGATGCCTTAAAGGGTACCTATTATGCTTTTTTATTTTATCTTTCCTTTAGTATGTAACATTGTTGTTTGTGCACATAAAACATCAGCAAAATCATTAACCAGACTGAAAAAGTTAATTTCTCCAACAGAAAATGTGTTTGAAAATGTATGTCACCACGTTATTTGCATTAAGCCCACCTAATAGCTGCTTTGGCCTGTCCTCAAAGAATAGTTGGGTAAATGATTTCGCTAAGTTAAAGAGATGCTGCAAGACCAAAAATCACTGTATGAACTTCCAATACTGATGCCATAGTTGGCATAGATATAATATAATACTGTTTACAGCTGCTCATGAAGCCTCAGGAACTGAAACCTGATAATGGTAAGGAACGTTACATTTTCGACATGCACGACCAATCACAATAGACTGGGCCAGCTAACCAACCAGAGCAGGCAGGGCTATTCAGAAAGGCGGGCTTTAAAGAGAGCAAAAGCATTTCAGGCAGTGGGCATTTCTGGCACTTTCTTTTAAATGCAAACCAAATCTTAGAGCAAATGTATCACTTGTGTTTTATTAGGTTACAGCCCCATTTGTAGTAGGTCCTGTTGATGGGAACCATTTCACCAGTCATGGCCAACTACAATTGGTTACATATAAGACATTTTTGCACAATGATGAGTGGAAAGGTCTTTTCAAAATGATTGATTACGGCTGCCTCTGAACATAAGGCGTTGTGATTACAAGGATGAATTAAATGTTTAATAAAAGATGTTAAATTGGGCAAAGAAGCTGTAACAAATTATCTCTGGAAAGAGATCAAGTATGGATGCTAGGCCTTGTGCATATCACCCTATTCCATTAACAAGCTGAGTGGGCCATCCAGTTCGAAGTAGTTTTAAAACCAGTCAATGTTAATGACTGGGATTTCAAAGTAACAGGGTGTCAGTGGAACGAGACAGCTGCTGTGGTGGGATTAGTGAGTGAGTGATTATCGCTCCATTTCTCCTCTGGAAATACCGCTGAGAATCATGATAAATACATCTGGATCTCTCTGCAGCAACAAACAAGAAGCCTGTTGCATTTTAAATGGGTTGCCAATAAGCCACATCAATAATGGAAAGCTAAACCGAATGGAAACATGCTTCACCTCCAGATACACAAGGCACTGAAAACACCTGAAGGAAAGAGAGGTCTAAAAGAAAAAGATGAGGGATGTGTCATTGGGAAAGTGGGAGGAGATGAAGTGGGCTATGATATGCCTCTAACATCATGGAAGAAAATGAGCCTGAAATGGGGCCAGAAAGTGTGGGGAAAATATATATAAGAAATCAAAACATGAAGCCAGCCTATAAGATTGATATCAGCTAAATAAAAGGGCTCATGGAGATACATGGATGGCAGTGTCATAGTTTAAAGGAATGGTCCTGGTTCAATAAAGAAAAATCAGAAAATTAGCACTGGGTTCCCAATGAAAATTTCTAATACGTGATTTGTAAGACAGTTTCAGAGAATTGGTATGAGATTACCAGAAATTACTTTCACGTTTTTTTTTCCTACAAAAAAAAAAAAAAAAAAGACATACCTCAGGGGTGAATTCTGAAGCTGGTCTTTTTTTTAATTAAACCCAAGAGATTAGCGGCTAAATTATTTAGACTAAACTGATTCATAAAAACGGACAAATATCATGCAGACACTATGCAGATACAAAACAAGTCTGATGCAAGGCAGTGCAGCAAGAATAAACTTTAAAATACAGTTTCCAAAGTATAGCCACCAACATTTTCTGTGCAAAATTTTATTTAACCTCTGTTACGACCACGTAAACCCATTAACTTTCACATGATATGCACAAGATTACCAGTAAAGGACTGTTTAGTGAGAAATCCACTTACAGGAGTGACACATGCAACTTATAATAACCATAAGTTCATCCATGTAGAACCAGTGCAGCACATCCAAAAAGGCTATTTAGACTTTACAGCAAAAATAACACACATTTTGTTCAGAAGATTAAATAAAAGTCTTTTAACAAAATCATCAATTCCTACTTTTTAAAACTAGGAACGTCTTCCCCTATTGACCTATGCTGCAAGAGCTTAATTGCATCTCCGAGTTAAGCCTGATTTACTAACTGAGTGGTTTTCAATTTGGGTCCCAAGGACCCACAAGGGGCCGCAAGAGAGTGCAAGGGGGTTAAAAAACAAAAACAAACAAACAAAAAATCAATCACTAAATAAAAATAAAAAAGTCAAAATAAATAAATGTAGTAAAATTAAATATTAAAATAAAAAAACAAAACTACAAATGTAAAAAAAATAAATAAATTTAATCAAATAAACTGATTAAAATAAAAGTGGACTTAACTAAAAAAAACTATTGATTAAAATCTATAACTAACATTTAAATAAATGTGATTAAAATAAATTAATAAATATTTCTTGTTTAAATAATAAACAAACAACAAGAACAACTGATTAAAATAATTGATGAAAGTAAATAAATAAAAAGCATTTTGACTTAATACATCTAACAGTACAGTACTACCATAGAAGTCTATTTTCTACTACAGTAGAAAAACCGCAATGTACGTAATCAAAACTAAATATTTTACAATAACTGATATATTTACTACACTTTTTTTCACAGTATTAATAATGAATAGCCCTTTAAATGTTAGGAAGGAGTGCCTCGCATGAAGACGATCATATTTGGGGTTCCGTGTCATCTAAAAGATTGAACACCCCTGTACTATTGTAAACTCAGTTTGAAACCGACCATATCATTAATTAGCAGCAGTTAAAGCGCATTACCCATGAGCAGGTTCAGCATGACCTCCTGACCGGCGGCACTGTCGCTCTTGTACAGGCAGTACGCGGCACCGGCCAGCCACGGGATCCCGTGTCCGGAGATCTCGACGAGCTTCATGAGGGGTCGCACGCTACCCCAGGACGAGTCCTCACAGGCGCACACCCCGAGCCGCTTCGACAGCCAGAGGTCGATGGCCAGCAGAGAGCTGAGCGCGATGCCGATGATAGACGGGTTTAATTTCATACAGTCTTCCTCCGGTAACTGCTGCCCGCCGGTGGAAGAGGTTGACGAACCCGAGCCGCGGCGTCGGCTGGGGCTCTCGGAGGCTCGGAGCCGGGCCGTTGTGGGATCGGAGCCCTGCCTCTGCAGCAGGTGCGGCGGGGGAGTTCGGCTCAGAGAAATGAACTCGTAGCGCCCGTTTCCACCGGCACACGGAACACTGCCGCTGCGCGCCGCGCTGCTCCGCGCTTTAGGAGACGGCATTTTACTTCACTAATACCGAAACAGGCTAGTCCGATATTATTGGAATGTCTTCTTTGTTATAATATAGCTTTAGGATATGTCTTTTTTCAGGTCATAGTTTTACAGTTGATAACAGAGAGCTCGTCTGACTGGACTACCGTGCACCGCCATCTTTGAAAAGCAGCTCTCTGCGCAATGCACACTGGGAAAAGAATCGTTTACTTCAACCATGTGACTACATTACAAAATAAGTTAACATAATAATTACGTTAAATAAATAATTATAACTAATAACTAATAATAACTAAATACAAAGTTGGATTAAAAACAGCACAAATTTATGTAGAAACGTATTTTGTTAAAACGGATCATAGGTTTTTAAATTTCTTTGAATGAAATATTGTTCCAGATCACGCCACTCACATTAATGCAGTTTAAATACAGATCACTGCATAATTTGTGTTTTAGGATAAGTCTTTTGTGCTTTACCTGACATACGATATTAGAATACATGTTAGTTATTAAAAATACAAACAAGTAATTTATGCAATGGTGTTTAAGTATAAACAGCACTGATCTGTAATGTCAAAATTATTATAATAAACACAAGGTAAAAATCAACATTAAACTATATTAGTGTTGTCAAATGATTAATCGTGATTAATCGCATCCAAAATAAATGTTTTTGTTTACACAATATATGTGTGTGTACTGTGTATATTTATTTTGTATATATAAAGACACACACATACAATATATATTTTGAAAATATAATACATGTATTTACATGTTTATATTTATATTTACATAATTCATATTATATATAAATATATTTAATATATAAATATAAAAATTTTCTTAAATATATACATGCATGTGTATTTATTTATATATATAATAAATATACACAGTACACACACATATATTTTGGATGCGATTAATCGCGATTAATCGTTTGACAGCACTAACATATATATATATATATATATACATAAATACCACATCAGTTGTAGTTTCTTCCATTTGCAATGATAAAAAAATTGAATAAAGCAGAAAATACATCACTGCATTTTCTACAAGACTTCTGAATAAAAAGCCTTGCAGAAAAAGGTAGTTACGTCTTATCTGCTCAATTCAATACTTTATTTGTGATGTTGTGAAACACTGAAGTTCCTTGTTTAATCTTTGACCTCTGTGAGTGGCGGCGTTTCGTCCAATCAGAAGCATCGCCCCGCCCCGCCCCGCCCCGCCCACTTCTGTCGTCCTGCTGCATATAAACCTCCATTCTATGGTTACACGTGCCGACTATAAAACAAGTCCAAAGGAGAACAGTCATGCCTGGAATTCTGTTGGGAGACGTGTTCCCTAACTTTGAAGCAGAGACTACAATCGGCAAGATAAAATTTCATGAATTCTTAGGAAATTCGTAAGTAGCTAAATAGATTACTTTTGTTTCTAAGCGAGCAGGTCAAATCGGATACGATCTATAATCTGCGTTTATTGTGGTTTGACGCACTCACCCATGATTGTTAAGCGGCATAAACATGATCTGATACATTACGAATATAAACTGGCTGTGGTGTGGCATATAGGAACTGACAATGACATCCGCTTTTCTGTGTCCAGCGTTATACATAAACGGAACACGCGTTAGATAATCTTAGTAATAGTTTTATCTTTTAAAAATGTTATTTCTTATTTATTGCTGTGGAGTTGTCTTAAAGGGAGTCTTAAAGACTCTTCATGTTAAATTTAAGCCATAAGTAATCTGCAGTCAGGAAGCTTTAGGACTCCATGATAGTGCAAACCCTGGTTTTATTGCATGAAATGACATTGCTGCACAGCTATGCACTCTGTATAATAGCACAAACTATTGTATAATTCAAAAGTAGTATATTATGTCAGTGCAGCTGTTTTAAAAAGGGTGCCACAAATGAGGTCAAATCAAGAACTATGAACAAATGGCAAATCTCTCAAGTTATGTCAGTGTTCTTTTTAAACCAGTTTCAATTTGTGTACAAAATGTCTGGGAGGGGGTGTAAAATGTGCCTAGTCATTGTGGCAGCAAGACTTCACATAACAAGGCCAGTATTGTTGTGATTTTGGCAAGTGTAAAGTGTTTGGAAGTCCCCCATATTGATTTTAGTCCCCCATACTTTATTTTGTTTTATTTATTTAAAAAAAAATTTAGGCCTAAAGTCTCAAAAGGTTTAAATTTTAAATTCAAGTCAGTTTTATTTGTATAGCACTCTTCACCATACGCGCACATTTTTTTTTTTTTTTTTTTTTAAAGCCGCTTTACAGAAACTCATGATGTTGATGTTTATAATAATATCTTTATACTTTATTATTGCATGTAGCAGATTAATTTATTGCTGTGCAATAATATAGCTTACATTTTAAAGGAAAAAGGAAAGGATGTGACGTGTGGCCAAGTATGATGTCCCCATACTTGGAATCTGTGCTCTGCATTTAACCCATCCAAGTGCACACACACACACCGTGAACACACACCCGGAGCAGTGGGCAGCCAATGCTGCAGCACCCGGGGAGCAGTTCGGGGTTCGGTGCCTTGCTCAAGGGTCTCACCTCAGTCGTGATATTGAGGGCGGAGAGAGCGCTGGATATTCACTCCCCCCACTGGACCTGAGACTCAAACCCGCAACCTTTGGGTTACAAGTTTGACTCTCTAACCATTAGGCCACGACTGCCCCACATTTTGCGACCATGTAAACAATCAGACAGCCAAAATTTTGCTATATGGTATTTATTGCTTTGCATGAGTGTACTACATGTTTTCAGGTAATTTTGGATGTACTATAAATCCAACTTAAATATATTTCTGGGTGATAATAGATTTTACATTTTGCTGTATAGTGTATATAATGCTTAAATTTAAATGATGCATGTATAATGGACATCTACAGTCTATGTATGTGTGTCCATTAGCGTATACATGGCATAACCTGTTTTAAATTGGGGGAGAGAAAAAAAACAAAAAAAAACAAATGAAGGCAGTATGAGCTGTTTATTTACTGTCATCTTTTCATAGCAAAGTGGAAAAGTTTTTAAGCAGGCTGAGGTCCGTGAACTGAAAAAAAAAAAAAAAGTTGCATTCTTAATATTCAGGTTGTGTAACTGTCCTCAATTGTCCCTTAATGCATTATCTAACAGAAGGGGCCTGACTGTGGTCCCCATTTCAAGCCAAACATCCTCCACAGTGTGTCTAGGTTCTTCCCTCGGGAGGCAAAAGCAGAAGATGCTGAAATTGAAGCGTGTAGCGGATGTCGTGATGAATAAGAGGGTGTTTGGCAACCTTCATTCTGCATTTCCCAACTGTGTAAAAACAAGTTTCTTGAAATCGTCCTGTTTTAAAGTGTCACATTTAAAACTTGTCTTCCAATTACAGTGTGAACTTAGAATGTTTTTAAAAGAGTTTGCAAGAGTTTGAGTTTCCTTTCATTGTGGTGATCATGTGACATGACATCCAAAGAGTTTGGCGTTGTTTCTTTAACAGCAGCCAAAACAGCTGTTGGCCTTTGAATAAGAAGTGCTGCTCTGTGCATTTCTACTAAACAATACTGAAAATCTTTTGGCCTGAGATAATGTTATATTTATCTAGCTAATGGGAGATTCCCAGAACTTCCCAGATAGATAAAGAGACTGTTTTCAGATGTGTTCAAATTCATGTCTCCAGGGAGTGAATGATTCTTTTCCTTATAACTTGAAAAACATGTGACATGGTTACACAATCCCAATATGATGAATTGTCTATACACCCAGATGGTTTCTTGTTTTGTAATGGCTCAACCTGCCACTTGTTACGTTTTTACCTAGTACAAAAACAAGCATGAATTTGTAATCAATTACTATTTTATCTGAATCTCCCATTGTCTATTGCTCTCTTCATTAAATAGGTAATTTATTGGTGGCAAGAAATGGCTTTTAATAAAACTTGGGTGTCTATGTAGTAGAACTGTAGAAAGATGATTATTATTGTTGTTGTGGGTGTGGGGTTTTTTTTGGGGGGGGGGGGGGGTGCTACAGTGTATTACTAGAGAGAAAAAGGGCTGTGCTGTTCCTTTTTGCCTGAAAGGTAGGAAAAATTGAATGCCTATCCGACTGTCTGTGAGGTGGGATACAAAACAACTGAAGTATGATCTGATGATGCTTTCTTGGAGCTGTTCAAAGTTGGCCATTTACATGTACTACATTTTTTCCCTCTTTAGATGGGGTGTCTTGTTCTCACACCCACGTGACTTCACTCCAGTATGTACGACTGAACTAGCCCGTGCTGCGAAGCTTCATGATGAGTTTAAGAAACGCGACGTGAAAATGATCGCACTGTCCATTGACAGCGTGGAGGACCACCGCAAATGGAGTGAGGTCTGCAGATATTACACAATTACAAAAGAAATAAAAGGAAATATTTTGTCAAGTTCATTATTTATTTGTAAATCTATGAATTTTTAAAGTATTTTAATGTATAATCTTTAAAACAATATTTTGTCCTATATTTGTAAGTGTCTTTTTTTTTTTTTTTTTTTTTTTTTTTTTTTTTTTTAAAATGGGTTAAATCAATGTTATTGAAGTTGTAGAAATTGCCTCCTGAAATTTGATTTTTATTGCTTAATTAGGCTATACTAATTATTTTGTTTCCTACCTAAAATCCATATATGCTACTGTTCAAAAGTTGGGGGTTTGGAGTATGATTTTAATTTTTTTTTTTTTTTTTTTTTTTTTTTTTTTTTTTTAACCCCTTCATTTAAAAAAAAAAAAAAAAAAAGGAAATGAATATTTTTTTATTTACCAAGAATGCATTACATTGATCAAAAGTGATTAGTAAAGGCATTTATAAGGTTTCAAAAGATTTCTATTTCGAATGGAAGGAGTTCTTTTGTACTTTCTATTCCTCAAAGAGTCCTGAATAAAATGCATCACTCTTTTCAAAAAACTATTAAGCAGCACAAATGTTGATAATAAGAAATGTTTCTTGGGCAGCAAATCAGCATATTAGAATGATTTCTGAAGGGTCATGTGACACTGAAGGCTGGTGTAATGATGCTGAAAATTCAGCTTTGCATCATGGGAATAGATTGCATTTTAAAATTAAATCAAATTACTAAATTAAATTGTAATACCATTTCACAATATTATGGTTTATACTTTATCAAAAATATGCAGTTATTGGTAAGCATAAGAGACTTCTTTCAAGAGCATTAAAAATCATACCAACCACAAACTTATGAACAGTATTGTACACTGATGAAAATTATGATACTCATACAGGTCACATGGGCCTCCCTTTCTTAACTCTGTTCTGTGATGCTGCATTGTTTTGGGACTCTTGTAGCTTAAACATCTAATCATTGGCCTGTAGCTCTTAAGCCCTATTCGGACGGGACTAGTTTTCTAAACTACATTTGAGTTTTGATTCTTATCACCTGACGTCTGTGATTTTCATGTACCAATTCGGACGGGACTAACATCTCCGTGTTTTTTACAGAGGTGGGAGGGGCTGTTTTGGACATCTGGGCGTTTCAGAGATAACGTGCTCTGTATGCGTGCATTGCGTATCATTCGGATTGATTGCCATAATCACACAAATACTATGGTGAAGCTAAATGGCTAGTATAGCAAAACCATGTTAATGTGTGGTTACTTTAATTTTACTTTAGTTATTTATTAAACCCGTGTTTAATTTCCATAAAGGTACATATGTTATTAAAACATTATGTAATTGAGTGCAGAAATGAACGCGAATAATTTTACCTGACGGTGATATTAAAATAGCCAGTCTTAACAGTGATCTGAACGTGATCTGGCTCTTGATTTTATTTTTGTCTTTTTTTTTTTTTTTTAATCATTTATTTCTTTGCCGGGATGAAAATATATCAAACATGAGCGCGGTAAGAGCCTACGGTAATTCACGTTGGCCAAAACACACAAGGAAACGCATTGTGAAAAAAAAAAAAAAATTAAAATCACAGACATCGCATTCGGACGGGATTAGTTTTCTCAGAGGATCACTGAGTTTGCTGAAAAACAGTAGGTAATTTGCTCTGGAATTATTACAGAGGTTGTCTGAGAAAAACACAGACGTGGCAGATTCGGACGGGATTAAAATCACCAAGTACGTATGTGAAACAAAAATTTCTCTAACGACCCCCTGTAAAACTAGTCCCGTCCGAGTAGGGCTTTAGAAACACACACAGAGGACCTCTGTGATTGGTTCCTACTGTAATCCCGAGAGGGGTTTTTCTGCAGCTGACTCTCTCTGAAACTCTCCCTGAAATTCTGACCGAACAGTTTAACAAAAGGGCTGATTACATGTTGCAAGACATCTGGCTTCCCAAGGGCCTGAACTTGGCCAAACGTTTCATAATAACACTAGAAAATGCATTACTAGTTTGTAAAAAGTGGAGGCACACAGCTTTTGCTGCTGTTATTTTACGGGTCTGTCGGTTTTAATACTAACTCTTTTACTGGATATAAAGACATACTTTCACACCCACATGTACCTTTGGCTGAACTCTTGTTTTCAAATTCGTGTGAATGTTGCAGACACCTGGTTCCCACAAGACAGTGTTTTGTGTGATGCTAGTCACTGGTAAACCACAACACTCTTTACTTGTATACAAATATCCAGATGTGTACATATACTGTTATGCACTTAATTGTAAAGCATAACATAATATACCAATATTTTCTATTACTGTATTTATGGCTTTGAATTTCTAAAGGAGTTTTTATATCTACCAAAAAAGTAACTTACTGTTTCTTTCAACAAGGCTTCACTGGCTGAAATCTGCTAAAACAGTGAATGCGACTTCATAGTTATGTATGTTTTGCTCTCTCTAGGACATTATGTCATTTAACCAAGACAAAACCTGCTGTCCTGTGCCGTTCCCCATCATAGCAGATGACAAGAGGGAGTTATCAGTCTTACTGGGGATGCTGGACCCTGATGAAAGGGATAAAGACGGGATGCCCCTCACCGCCCGCTGTGTGAGTTTCCATCACAACCATGCTTTAATAGTTTTCAACAGGGTTATTGTAGTTAAATTAAACCAGTTTTTTTTTGTTACTTTAAATGAAATAAATGTTAACTGAATTAATTTGTAAACTCATTTTAGCTAGTTGCCAAGGCAACACTTCTCATTTTCATTTAGTTATGTACTAAAATAACTAAAACTAAATATTTATTTATTTATTAAACTAATATAGATATGCACACCTACAAAGACATACTGAAGTGCTGACATAATGTTTATTTTATTTTATGTATATATGTATGGAATTGTTAAAAATATTTTTAAAAATATTTAGTCCTATATCTGTGATAAGCAAATGCCATAGTTTTTTTTAAAAAAAATTTTATATTAAGTGGATGTTATCAGAGTTGCAGAAACTGCACCATGAAAACATTTTTTATCACTTTATTATACTAATAATTTTATTATCTAGCCTAAATTCCACATGCACTACAGTTCAAAAAGGAGTTGTACTGAATTAAACTGAATATGTGAACTGAATTAAAATATTTAAAGTAAACTAATTTTATTTCAGCTAGTTGCCAAGGCAGCACTTTTCATTTTCATGTGGTTATGTACTAAAATAACTAAAACAAAAACTGAAAGTAATAACTATGTAGACATTTAAAAACTAATAATAATGACATAAGTGCACAACAAAATGACAAAAAAGTAACTAAAGTGTAAATGGAAAATATGCAAATAAAAAATAAATTAAAAATATGAACTATATTAAAAATATTAGCTATAATACTATCTCAATGTTACTAAAGTAACACTGGTTCTCAATCAGGGTGCCCCAATAAGTCTTAAATTTGTTTAGTTATATTAAAACATGTTTATTAATGCTAAAAAATCTTTAATAATAAAGATGTATAACATTTAAACCATATTTTTAAAGTCACTTTTTTGTTTTATGACAACAAAAGCACCAGTACACTGTAAAAAAAAAAAAAAAAAAATTCTGTAAAATGTACGGTAAAAAAACTGGCAGCTGTGGTTGTCAGAATTTTAGTTAAAAAAAAAA
>JAFVLL020036310.1:0-48462 GCA_021397915.2 Tor tambroides | reverse complement strand
AGAATATATAAATACAGATAAATACATTTAGACCACTTAACTTAATGATTGCTATCAGGATGTGAAGAGACTTTCAACCAGAATAACAAAAAATTTTTCTGAAGACAATCACCTATGACACCTTTAAGACTGTGCTCAGTGGAATTAAAGGAATAGCCAAACCTGGTTATAAGAGCGTCCATATATTTTTGGCCATATAAACATACATGAAGAAGTAGTAGAATGACAAATTTATTTTCAATTGTCAACAACTAAGTCTCAAAATTGTAAAAAGTCCATGGGAAAAAACACAAATGGGAGTCCCCCCCCCCCTTCTTACTCACTTAATTGAGATAATTATTTGAAAATTTCAACATCTTCCTGAACTAACATAAAAGGTTGCATCAGTGCTTTGATAACACCATGTTTTTTGCACATGTACATGGCAAGACCATGAAATTCTAGAAGTATTCTTAAAGGAACAGTTCACAGCTCGAAACGAAAATTTGCTAAAAACTTACACTCAGGCCATCCAAGACGTAGATGTTTATTACAAACACACAGTTTTCTCTTCACAAGATGTTAACTGATGGACTGGAGTCGTGAGGATTACTTGGATTATTATGATGTTTTTGTCAATTGTTTGGACTCTCATTCTGACGGCACCCATTCACTGCAGAGGATCTATTGGTGAGCAAGTTATGTAATGCTAAATTTCTCCAAATCTGTTAAAATGAAGAAACAAACTCATCTATATTTTGGATGGCCTGAAAGAGAGTAAATTTTCGGCAAATGTTTATTTTTGGCTGAACTATTCCTTTAAGCACCATGTAAAGACTGTGCTACATAAATGGCAATCCTTCAGTACAATGACATATTAAAGTGCCATGATTAGTACTTCTTGGTCCAGTCTGAGAGTGACAACTCAGCAGAACTTTAGTCAAAATTATGGCCATCGTGGTGCAATTTACACCTGCTTAATCCTACCAAATGGTCATTATGACAGGTTCTCCTGCGATATATGGCAACAATTTGCAGCATATCATGTGATTTATGGCTCTATAATTACAGCTGTGGCTTTAACCCAATTAAAAACCAGCAAATTTGAATAAGACCATAGCAAAATACAGCAAACTACTATAGACCAATGAGACTGCGTCAAAAAGTGCAATAAAATTTAACAGTGGTAAACACGGTCACAATAAAAGCACAGAAAAAGAACAATTTCACTCTTTTGAGACATAAACACAGAACACAGCTTTAAAACACACACAAAATACTTTTTCAGAGGAGAGATATCAGTGTAATGAGGAACCCTATACAACCCTTCAGAGATAACAGAACTACTCCCCTATGAATGTCTATTGAGGACGCCGCATACCCTAAAGGTATTAGATCTGCGCTGAAATTTACCCCCGTTTCAAATCCTCTTCTCTTGTTTAATTAAATATTCATTCATGAAGAGCTTTTCATATTAATTAGAGATCTGGCTGGCTTTTAATTAAAATGGAAGCAAAATCTTCAAGATGATGCCTAGTGTTTCAGGTGTTATAAAAATGTAGTATCACAATGGTGAGGTTTTATTCTGTAAACAAGAACACTAATGTTAGAAGCCAGAGGTCACCCCATCCATCCTCCTTTGATAAGGACCAATCCTCAAAAGAGCAGAACAGGATGGCAGCTGATTCATTAAGACTGGAATAATCTATCACAGTACTGACAGAAGAAGTAGAGAAATAACTTCAAGTGATGGAAAACAAGTGAAATCTGTTTACACTTCTTCAACTTACACTCATTTATCTGTTCAATATGATCTAATGTGAACCTAAAACCTTGGATATTACTGGCAGAAGATATGTGACATTACATTCAAGAAAACGTGATAAACTCACATAAAGCAACTTGACAGACATTATGGAATTATTACCAGCATACTGGCAGCAAACAAATGTGTCTAGATCCTCAAATAATGGGGACCTCAGTCTTAACTTCTCATTGAAGCTGTCCAATCGTGCTTTGCAACATGACTGGAGACAACCAGAGCATCTCAACCAAATTATATTGCCAGTAGCCCATGAGGAAACCAAACGCGACATCCGTCACGTGATGGCGTCCAAGGAGAACTCTAGAAAAACCAACAAAAGTGGCCCAGAGCAGGACAAGAACGCGGAGTGGGGCTGCCAGCACAAGATGGGCCAACAGAAAGCGGGCGCACATCGCAGCACGTGTGGCATGGCCTGATGGGAAGGAATAGCCGTCCACAGAGAACGTGGCAAACATGTCCATACGGTTATGGGCAGGACGTCGCCGCCGTACTACAGCTTTCATCACGCCGACCAGGACCAGGTCCAGAACCAAGGCTGAAAAATAAATTATGAAAATGTAAGTCAGGCGAACTTGCATCCAACCTATATATTAAAGGGATAGTTCACCCAAAAATTAAAATTACCCCATGATTTACAACAAATTTGTGTACAACAGTAAGCGGAAGCTAGAGATTACGGTTTATAAAGTTTAAATGTGGATATTTTTCTGGAGCGCTTTTTATGATGGATGGACGCACTTTCTTTTGTTTCAAAATCTCGACTCCTTTTCACTGCCATTATAGACATTTTTCCTGAATGCGGAAGTCATGTCTGACTCTTAACCGGAAGGATGCTTTGCATTTCCAGTCTCCAGAGTTTCTAGTCAAATTAGCATATATTCCAAGCTGATAATCTAATGTTAAACCTATTAAAATATTTAAAAAAAAAGCACATGGCTCCATAGCGCCATCACTTTACGGTGTCGCAATGACTGTCATTTGTCAGTGCCTCACTCCTCAAAGTTTAATGAGTGTGTAGATGACACGAAGCTGCCGATGTTAGCTACATTAAAAACAGATGGGCACTATTTGAATGGGTTCCTATGGAGACCGGAACAGAAGAGCATCCAATCTTACAATTCAGTATGAACACATGGGGAGTCTAGTCTAAAGGAACACAATTTATGAAATATCATGTTTTAATTAAGTTGTTATTTATTGTTATTTATTTTACTGTATATGAGCGTTAAAAGTATCATTCCGGCGTGAGCGTCCTGAATTTAAATGAATAAATATACGAAAAATGTGTTATTTATTTGAACCAATCAGATAAAAATAAATAGGTAAACCTCATCATTTGATTGGCTAAAAAGAAAGTGGTTTCCGCCCTCCTCGCGCTTGCAAAAACTCGAGGAGAATGAGAGAATCGATGCCAAAACCACAAGCGCAGATAAAAAGGCGAGCTTCTTACAGGCTCGGATTGCACACCGAGCTGCTTCACATACAAAAGTCATTTGAGTTTGACGGTCTGTTTTTACACATACAGATTGGTTCTCATCCGTTTTGCAGTTCTTTAAACTGTTGTTTTCGCTTGCCAAATCACGAAGCACATTAGCGACATAACAGCGAAAAAAAACGTGCCAAGTAGCGCAAATCGAGCGGTGAATCATATTTATCTTTGCGTTAGCATAGTACAGTTTCACATGAATTACTGCAAAAAAGTAAAATGCTACAGTCTTTTTTTCTTGATTTCGGCGGATCTTGATTTATACACCTTTAAAAACGCTAGCAAATTTAATTTACGTTTGCAATCTTATGTACACTTGCACAAATCTTACCCTACACATGCAAATATTTTAGTCATTAAATTACCTCCATACAAAAAGCATTGTATGAACCTCCAATACTAACGCCACAGTTAGCATATAATCCTGTTTACAGCTGCTCATGAACCCGTGGGAACAGAAACCCAATAATGGTAAGGAGCATTACATTTTCAACACAGATTCTAAGTGGCTGACCAATCACAACACTCTGGGCCAGCTGACCAACCAGAGCAGACTGGGCTTTTCAGAAAGGCGGCCTTTAAAGAGACCAAAAGCATTTCAGGCAGTGGAAGTTTCTGGCACTTTCTTTTAATGCAAACCAATTCTTATAGCAAATGTATCACTTGTGTTTCATAGGTTTACAGCCCCACTTGCACTAGGTCTTGTTGATGGGAACCAATTCACCAATCATGGCCAACTACAAATGGTCACACAGAAGACATTTTTCTACAGTGATGAGTGGAAAGGTCTTTTCAGAATACTTCATGATTGATGCCTCTGAACACAAGGCATTGTGATTACCAGGATGAATTAAATGTTTAATAAAAGATGTTAAATTGGGCGAAGAAGTTGTAACAGATGACCTCTGGAAACAGACAAAGCCTGGATTTCTCTAACAAGCTGAATAGGCCATCCAGTTCAAAGTAGTTTTAAAAAATGTCAATATTAATGACTGGGATGTCAAAGCAACAGGGTGTCAGTGGAACGACAGCTGCTGTAGTGGGATTAGTGAGTGAGTGGTTATCACTCCATTTTTTATTCTGGAAATACCGCAGAGAATCATGATAAATACGTCTGGATCTCTCTGCAGCAACAAACAAGAAGCCTGTTGCATTTTAAACGGGTTGCCAATAAGCCACATCAATAATGGAGAGCTAAACTGAAAGGAAACATGATTCACCTGCAGAAACACCAGGCATTGAAAACATCTGAATAAAAGAGAGGTCTAAAAGAAAAAGACGAGGGATGTGTCATAAGGAAGGTGGGAGGAGATGAAGTGGGCTATGATATGCGTCTTGCATCATGGAAGAGAATGAGCCTGAAATGGAGCCAGAAAGAGTGGAAAAAATATATAAGAAATCAATATAAGAAGCCAGCCTATAAGACTGATATTAGCTGACTAAACAAAAGGGCTGATGGAGAGACATGGACAGCAGAGTCATAGCTTTAAAGAAATGGTCCAGGTTCAATAAAAGAAAATCAGATAATTTGCACTGGGTTCCCAATGAAAATGTCTATATTTTTCTTATGAACGTTTCAGAGAATTAATAATAAGGTATGAGGTTTAAATGACTTGAAAAGACTTTTATGTTTTGATATACCTCAGGGGTGAATTCTGGCGCTGGTCTTTTCTTTAATTAAACCCAAGAGATTAGGGGCTAAATTATTTAAAAATGGAAAAATATCATGCAGACACTATTCAGTTATGCAAGTCTATGATGTAAGGCAGTGCAGCAAGAATAAATGTTAAAAAACAGTTTACAAAGTACAGCCACAAGACTTCACAATACATCACATGATTTTTGCTCACCAACATAATTTTCTCCTCAAAATTGTATCTGTTTTAACCTCTGTCACGACCACGTAAACCCATTAACCTTCACATGATATGCACAAGATTTACAGTAAAGGACTGTTTACTGAAAAAATCCACTTACAGGAATAACACACTTAACTCATAATATCCAGAAGTTCTTCCATGTAGCACCAGTGCAGCACCATCCAAAAAGGCTATTTAGACTTTACAGCACATATGACACATTTTGTAGAAGAATGAATAAATGTCTTTTAACAAAAGCACCACATTCCTACTTTTTAACACTAGGAACGTATTGACCTACACTGCAAGAACATCAATTCATGTCTGAGCTTAGCTAAAAATAAACATGGACTAACAGTACTATTTTCTACTGTAAGGTAATCAAAACTAAATATTGTATAAATGTGACCCTGGTCCACAAAACCAGTAGCACGGGCATATTTGTAGCAATAGCCAACAATACGTTGTATGTGTAATTTATTTATTTATTTATTTTTGTAAATTTTCTACCGTTAAAACATCAAAACTTAATTTTTCATTAGTAATATGCATTGCTAATAACTTCATTTTGACAACTTTAAAGGCGATTTTCTTTTTTTACAGCCTCAGATTTCAGATATTCAAATAGGCCTAGTTGTATCTCTGCCAAATATTGTCCTATCCTACCATACATCAATGGAAAGCTTATTTATTCAGCTTTCAGATGATGCATAAAAATTGACCCTGGGTCAATTGACAGGGTCACATATTAATTTTTCACAGTAATAAATATATATAGCCTTTTACATTTAAGGATGAGGTGCCTTGCATGAAGACGATCATATTTGGGAGTCAGGTGCATCTGAAAGATCGAACACCTAAACTCTGACCATTTCATTATTAAGCAGCAGTTAAAGTGCATTACCCATGAGCAGGTTCAGCATGACCTCCTGACCGGCGGCGCTATCGCTTTTGTACAGGCAGTAGACGGCACCGGCCAGCCAAGGGATCCCGTGTCCGGAGATCTCGACGAGCTTCATGAGCGGCCGCATGCTGCCCCAGGACGCGTCTTCACAGGCGCACACCCCGAGGCGCTTGGACAGCCACAGGTCGATGGCCAGCAGAGAGCTGAGCGCGATCCCAATGATGGACGGGTTCAGTTTCATACAGTCTTCCTCCGGTAACTGCTGCCCGCCGGTGGAGGAGGTGGACGAACCTGAACCGCGTCGCCGGCTGGGGCTCTCGGAGGCTCGGAGCCGGGCCGCGGTGGGATCGGAGCCCTGCCTCTGCAGCAGGTGCGGCGGGGGAGTCCGGTTCAGAGAGATGAACTCGTATCGCCCGTTTCCACCGGCACACGGAACACTGCCGCTGCGCGCCGCGCTGCTCCGCGCTTTAGGAGAAGGCATTTTACTTCACTAATGCCAAAAGAGGCTAGTCCGATATTATTGGAATGTCTTCTGTATTATAATATAGCTTTAGGATCTGTCTTTTTCAGGTCATCGTTTTACAGGTGATAACAGAGAACTGGTCTTACTGGACTACCGTGCAGCGCCATCTTTGAAAAGCAGCTATCTGCGCAATGCACAATGGGAAAAAAATTGTGTTCTTCAACCATGTGACTACATTACAAAATGAGTTAACATAATTACGTTAAATAATAATGAAGTACTATAATACACAAGTAGATTAAAAACGGTACAAAAACGGATCATATAGGTTTTAGATTTCTTTGAATAAAATATTGTTCCACATCATCAGATCACTCATTCATGCAATGCAAGTAGTTCAAATACAGATCACTGCATAATTTGTTGCATATTTGTGTTTTAGGATGAGTCTTTTGTGCTTTACCTGACATATGATATTAGAATAAATGTTAGTTTATGGCTTGAATCAGTGGTTCAACCGTAATGTTACGAAGTTACAAGACTACTTTTTGTGCCACTGATGTCACATGGACACAATGTCCTCACTACCTTTCTGGGCCTTGAACGTGGTAGTCTGTGCAGGGTCAGAAAGCTCTCAGATTTCATCAAAAATATCTTAATTTGTGTTCTGAAGATGAACGAAGGTCTTACGGGTTTGGAACAACATGAGGGTGAGTAATAATGACAGAATTAATGACAACATTTTTGGGTGAACTATCCCTTTAAGTAGTGTGACTGTTGTTCAGTTGTATTTATAGTAGTGTAGCTTTTTATAGCAACGTGGCAATGCAAATGCAGAACTGTTTTTTTTTCTTTTTGCATACTCAGTATGCAAAAAGTTTCACACGCACAACTTCATATACATTTTTAGAAATTTATACACATTTTAAAAATAATTAAATTGTCACTTGGTTTGCCAGATTTAGCAAAATCCATGGCATTGTATCATAAAAGAGTTTTGCAAGATCTGTTGGAAAGCTTATGCATTAATGGTGTTTAAGTGTGAACTGCATGACAAATGTCAAAATTATTATAATAAACGCAAGGTAAAACTCAACATCGGGAAAAGAAAGGAGCTGTCTGATATTTTAACTAAACTGTATATATTTGTTTAGGGTTAATAAATAGGTGATAACATGTTAACAAAATATTGAATAAAGCAGAAAACACATAACTGCATTTTCTACAATCTTTTGATTAAAAAGTCTTGCAGAAAAACGCAGTTACGTCTTATCTGCTCAGTGCAATATTTTATTTATGATGCAGAAACAATAAACAAAGCTCCTCTTAATCTTTGAACTCTGAGAGGTGGCGGCGTTTCGTCCAATCAGAAGCATCGCCCCGCCCACTTCTGTCTTCCTGATACATATAAACCTCCATTCCATGGTTACACGTGCTGTCTGTAACTCAAGTCCAAAGGAAAACAGTCATGCCTGGAATCCTGTTGGGAGACGTGTTCCCTAACTTTGAAGCAGAGACTACAATCGGCAAGATAAAATTTCATGAATTCTTGGGAAATTCGTAAGTAGCTAAATAGATTCATTTGGTTTCTGAGCGAGCAGGGCCTAATCGGACACGATCTATCTGCGTTTATTGTGGTTTGACACTTCGCTTGATCATTAGGTGACTGATGTGCGACATACAGTAAACATGACACGATACCTTACCAATATAACTGGTTGTGATGTGTCATATAGCGGCTTACATCCGCTTTTATCTGTCGAGCGTTAGACTTGAACGGAATACACTCATTGAATAATCTTATTAGCAATAGTTTTATCTTTTAAAAAAAAAAAAAAAAAAAAAAATCTTATTTTTTGTGGCAGAGTTGGCTTAAAGAAGAGTCTGAAAGACTAAGTTTAAACATAAGAAATGTGCAGTCAGAAGCTTTGGGAATCTATGATCGTGCAAACCCTGGTTTTATTGCATGGTATGACATTGCTGCACAGGTATACACTTAGTATAGTAACAAACAAACTGTTGTGTAATTAATAACTAGTATATTACGTAAAGGCAACTATTTAAAAAGGGTGCCACATACGAGGTCAAATCAAGAACCTTCAGCAAATTAAACAAACAGCACATTTCTCAGTTATGTCAGTGTTGTCTTTAAACCAGCTTTAATTTGTGTACAAAATGTTTGGGATGGGATGTAAAATGTGCCTAGTCATTATGGCTGCAAGATTAACAAGGCCGGTATTGTTGCGGTTTTGGCAAGAGTGTAAAGTGTTTGGAAGTCCCCCATATTGTGCCAAAATTTAATGTCTTAAGTTTTAGATTTTAAATTTAAGTCAGTTTTATTTGTGTAGCATAATACACAGTTTCAAAGCCACTTTACAGAAACCCATTATGTTAATGTTTATAATATCTTTATATGTTTATACTTTGTTGCATTTAAAACTGTGCAATAAAAACAGCAGACTAAAACTGTGCAATAATATAGCTAACATTTTGTGACCATGTAAACAATCAGACCAAAACTTTTGCTATATATAGTATTTATTGCTTTGCATAAGAGTACTATATGTATGCGGGTAATTTTGGATGTACTATATATCCAACTTTAAATATATTTCTGGGTGATAAAATATTTTTTACATTTTGCTGTATAATATATATAGACTAATGCATAAATTTACATGATGCACATATGGAATATAATGGGCATGTACATGTGTCCAGTAGTGTATACATGATATAACCGGTTGAAAAATACATGAAAGCGGTATTAGTTGTTTATTTACTGTGTCGTCTTTTCATAAAAGAGTGGAAAAGTTTTGTTAAGCAGGCTGAGGTCAATGAACTGACCTGAAAAAAAAGTTGCATTCTTAATATTCAGGTTGTGTAACTGTCCTCATTTGTCCCTATCAGAAGGGGGCCTGAATGGTCCCCATTTCAAGCCAAACATCCTCCACAGTGTGTCTAGGAGTTTCTTCCTGTGGGAGGAAAAGCAGAAGATGCTGAAATTGAAGCATGTAGCAGATGTCGTGATGAATAAGAGGGTGTTTGGCAACCGTTCATCCTGCATTTCCCAACTGTGTAAAAACACAAAAGTTTCTCAAAATCTTCCTGTTTTTGTCCATTTTAAAGTGTCACTTTTCAAACTTGTCTTCCAGTTTACAGTGTGAACTTAAAATGTTGTGAAAAGAGCTTGAATTTCCTTTCATTGTGGTGATCATGTGACAAAGAGTTTGGCGTTGTTTCTTTAACTGCAGTCAAAACAGCTGTTGGCCTTTGAATAAGAAGTGCTGGTCTGTGCATTTCTACTAAACAATACCGAAACTCTTTTGGGCTGAATGGAGATAATGTTAGATTTATCCAGCTTATGGGAGATTCCCAGAACTTCCCAGGAAGATAAAGAGACTGTTTTCAGACGTGCTCAAATTCATGTCTCCAGGGAGTGAATGATTCTTTTCCTTATAAATTGAAAAACATGTGACATGGTTACACTATATGACTAATTGTCTCTACACCCAGATGGTTTCCTGACACAACTGTTTTGTAATGGCTCAACCTGCCACTTGTTACATTATACCTACAGTAGTACGAAAACAAGCATGAATTTGTAACCAGTTACCATTTTATCTGAATCTCCTATTATCTATTGCTCTTTTCATTAAATGGGTAATTTACTGCTGGCAAGAATCTGCTTTTAACTGGTGGTGCTACAGTATGTTGCTAGAAAGAAAAAGGGCTGTGCTGTTCCTTTTTGCCTAAAAGGTAGAAAGAATTGACTGCTTATAACACACTGGGCTTGATCCAACTGTCTGTGAGGTGGGATCTGATGATTCTTTCACAAAGTCCTGGAGCTGTCAAAAGTTGTCCATTTACATATATATATATATATATATATATATATATTTTTTTTTTCCCCTCTTTAGATGGGGTATCTTGTTCTCACACCCACGTGACTTCACTCCAGTATGTACGACTGAGCTAGCCCGTGCTGCGACGCTTCACGATGAGTTTAAGAAACGCGACGTGAAGATGATCGCACTCTCCATTGACAGCGTGGAGGACCACCGCAAATGGAGTGAGGTCTGCAGATATTACACACTTGCATCCTACAAAAGAAATATTGAACTCCTGACACATTTATTTATTTGTAAATCAGTTTTTTTTCTAGTATATTAATATTATTAAATACTATTAAATGTGTAATATTAAAAAAATTTGGTCCTATATCTGTTGCAGAAATTGCATACTGTAATATTTTTATTGCTTCATTAACCTAAATCCCATATACACTGCTGTTGAAAAGTTTGAGGTTTGGAGGTTTTTTTTTTTTTTTAATAATAAAGGAAATGAATAGTTTTATTCACCAAGGATGCATGACATTGAACAGAAGTGATAGTAAAGACATTTATATTATTTCAAAAGATTTCTTTTGAACCATCTATTCTTCAAAGAATCCTGAATAAAATGCGTCACTCTTTTCACAGAAATATTTAGCAGCACAGCTGGGGGGTATTCCAGAAAGCACGGTTAACTTACCGTCAGCTAAACCCTGAACTTTGGGTTGATTAACCCCAAACCTTGCTTACTCAAGATATGTGGTTTCAAAAACATGTCCGGGAGTAAGTTCATTCAACACAGAGTATGTTCCTGGTTAAGACTTGAGATTTTCAACAGAACAGAGCGACGAATTGACAAGTCACTATGGAAACGTACTCTAAGAAAAAGTGCTGTTTCTTTCTTCTTTTGTTCAATGGTCGTTTACATGCTTGGTGCATATCGCCACCTAATTGATGGTTGTGCAATCGTTTTTATTTTTATTTTTTCTATTTAATCTTTAATCCTTGAGCATATGAATTATATTGTTTGATAATTTTATATATATATATATATATATATATGTCATATCAGATGTTTTTATTATAGAAATACATTATAGAATATGCTGATCCATGTGTGAGATAATATAAAATGTAATGAATATATATAATATAATATAATAAATTAAACATTACCTTGTTACAGTATTTTTAATTTATACAGATAACTCTTATAAATGCCAATGAAATATTATAACCATGTTAGAATAATATTACCTCATGTATTACTTATTAGTGCTTTATCATTAACATATCATATATATATATATATATATATATATATATATATATATATATATATATATATATATATTAGGCTATATTACATAGTGCACAACATTATATAATATTACAATATCTGTCATGCCCACTGAAGGCTGATAGCACTGAAGTGAACTAACCCTGGAACATAACCTGCTCTGGAGCAGGTTATCTTCAGAGAGCAAGTTGCTATGGTTACTTGCATACCCTGAAAGTAACCTCTGATTTTGGAACCGAAAGCTGAGGTTATCCGCTCTCTTATCCTCAAACATACACGGGCATGTCACATAACCTACTTTCTGCAATACCCCCTGATTTCAACGTTGATAAGAAATGTTTGAAATGTTTCTTGAGCAGCAAATTGATTGATTTCTGAAGGATCATGTGACACTGAAGACGGCAGTATGATGCTGAAAAGTCAGCTTTGCATCACAAGAATAGATTTTAAAATTAAATTAAATCACCAAATTACATTAAATTGTAATACCATTTCACAATAATATTATTTTTTACTTTATTTGTAATCAAATAAAAGCAGTTACTTTGTAAGCATAAGAGACTTCTTTCAAGAAAATCAAAAATCATACAGACTACAAACTTTCCCTTTCTTAACTCCATTCTCTGATGCTGCATTGTTTTGGGACTCTTGTAGCTCTTAGAAACGCACACAGAGGACTTCGCCGATTGGTTCTTCCTATAATCCCGAGAGGTGTTTTTCTGTAGTTGACTCTCTCTGATTCTCTCGCTGAACATTTTAACAAAAGGGCTGATTACATGTTACAAGACATCTGGCTTCCCAAGGGTCTGAACTTGGCCAAATGTTTCATAATAACACTAGAAAATGCATTAAGAACTAGTTTGTAAAACGTTGAGGCACACAGCTTTTGCTTCTGTTATTTTACGGTATGACGGTTTTAATGCTAACTCTTTTACTGGATATAAAGACATACTTTTACACCCACATGTGCCTTTGGCTGAACTCTTGTTTTCAAATTCATGTGAATGTTGCAGACACCCGGTTCCCACAAGACCATGTGCTTTGTGTGCTGTTAGTCACTGGTAAACCACAACACTCTTTACTCGTATACGAATATCCAGATGTGCATATATATAGTGTAATGCTCTTAATTGTAAAACACATAAAAATAAACCAATATTTTACATTATTCATGGCTTTTAATTTGTAAAGGAGTTTTTATATTTACCATAAAAAGTTTTAATTTACCGTTTCTTCCAACAAGGCTTCCCACGTAAGGATGACTGACTGAAATCTGAATATGACTTCATAGTTCTGTATCTTTTGTTCTTTCTAGGACATCGTGTCGTATAACCAAGACAAAACCTGCTGTCCCATGCCTTTCCCCATCATAGCAGATGACAAGAGGGAGTTATCGGTCTTACTGGGGATGCTGGACCCTGATGAGAGGGATAAAGACGGGATACCCCTCACTGCCCGCTGTGTGAGTTTCCATCGCATCCATGCTTTAATTGTTCTCAACAGGATTATTGAAGTTAACAAAAACTAAAACCAGGTTACTTGAAATGAATGTTAAATTAATTAAAATCTAAAATTAACTAATTTTATTTCAGCTAGTTGCCAAAGCAACACTTACTACTTACTACTTACTAAAATAACTATTAATATAAGAGTTATTCATTTTATATAGATATTTTAAAACTAAAATAACTAAATATAAAAGTTATTAATTTATATAGATATTTTAAAACTAATATAAATGCATACAAAAGAAATATTGAAGTGCTGACACAATCTGCTTGGTTTATATGTAAAAAAATATATTTTTAATATTACATTCATAATGTGTATATATTTAATATTAAGTTAATGCTGTTGAAATAAAAAAATATGAACTGAAATGAAATCTGAAGTAAACTAATTATATTTCGGCTAGTTGCCAAGGCAGCACTTCTTATTTCCATGTAGTTATGGACTAAAATAACTAAAACAAAAACTGAAATAAAAAATAACTGTGTAGACATTTTAAAACTAATAATAATGACAAAATTACACAACAAAATGACTAAAATTTACCTGAAGTAAAAATGGAAAATATACAAATAAAAACTAATTAAAAATATTACAATTCTAGAACTATAAGGGGGTCCCAATGAGTCTTAATTTATTTTTAATTATATTAACACATGTAATTTAAAATGCTAAAAAAAATCTTTAAATATAAAGATATATAACATTTTTAAACCACACTGTTTTCAAAATCAGGTTTTTGAATTTATGACAACAGAAGTGCCAGAGATACATATCAGCATGTAAATAATTTCTAAGTGGGATATGGAGTCAAAAAGTTTGAGAACCACTGCTTTCAATGTCTTGGTCGTGACCAAAGCCTGAATTGGTGATTGTGAAACTCTGATCTGCCTGACTAAATTTCTATTGATGTTCTGCTGCATGTAACGCTTCCATTGCACCATGTACTCGCAGATTTAATCTAGTCTTTGCTACAACATGTGCTTTAGCAGCTTAACAACAAAAGTTGTCAATACTAGAAAACCCTAAGGAACCTGCCAAAAGAAGACAGATCTATATCAATACATAAATATATTTGATGCTGTTGTTCACACTGTAAAGCCCTAAACACACTACACGATTTCGTCTGTACCAGACGAAAGATTGGCATCGTGAAGCAATCGTGGCGAATCAGAAGTCGCCGTGATTGTTTCTCGATTCCTGTCTTTCGTCTGGGACAGCGGAAAATCGTGCAGTGTGTCTCGGGCTTTATACGGTCACTGAATAGGATTAGTGTGGTGTTATTTCATTAGACCACCAATTATGAAACTAAAAGTGCTTATTTCTATCTGCACCTATCATATTTGTTATATTTCAGGTGTTTGTCGTTGGCCCAGATAAGAGGCTGAAGCTGTCCATTCTCTATCCAGCCACTACAGGGCGCAATTTCGATGAGATTCTCCGTGTCATAGACTCTCTGCAGCTGACGGCAACAAAGAAAGTGGCCACACCTGTGGACTGGAAGGTAAGATACAGCCTTTCTTTCCTTACTATATGTAAGGAATTAAGTTTATTTATTTATTTATTTATTTTCTTCTTTTTTTTTTTTTTCTTATGTGGTCAGAGAAAAAAATCGTAAAGTAAAATTTATTTATTTATTTTTTCCCTTACTTTTTGTTTTGTTTAAGCCTGGTCAAGAAGTCATGGTCGTCCCTTCTCTCTCAGATGAAGAGGCCAACAAACTTTTCCCAGCAGGTTTTACCCTCAAAGAGGTGCCTTCTGGGAAAAAATACATACGCTACACTAAACCATAACTGATATATTGGGGCAGTACTGTAGAAATGGCACTTCATATTTTAGTCCAATTGATGTGGTGTATTCTCTAGCTTTGACTACATGATCCATCACCTGCTACTATCCAGAGAGAAATCATCAGAATTTAGCATCATAAGGTCATTACATACAATCTAATTATTGTATTGTGCCTTAATCTCAATAAAACTATGATCCTTTTGTTATTTAAAACGATGTTGAGTATTCATTTGGACTGTGATATTTTGAGATGTATTTGAATAATGAATTCTAATTTTGGATATTTGCTGTTTATGGCTCATGTCTAATATGCATAAATCCTTGTATTGGTCATGACTGGTTATGACACAGTGTATGATGGATTTATTGCAAATGCAATTTAAACATAGATCTGGTTTACACGACCTAAATTGGTTGAGTAAACTCTTTTATAAAGTGAGGTGTAACGTGAGAGCATAGCAGTGTGCTTGGGAGTATTCACAAATACGGTTAATTAAAAATGAACTTTAACACCATGGAGAGGTTGAATGAAGAAAAACATGTTGCCAGATTGAACTTTGATTTGTAGTGATTTATTAAATCCATACTGATAAATCATACACAAGGAAAATGCAGTTGGGTCAGTTATAGCATATGAGTTATGGAATATGTAATATCAGGGCTTTATTTACTCAAATACAGTACAAACAGTAATATTGTGAAATATTACACTTTAAAAATGACTGTTTTCTGAATATATTGTAAGATTTAACTTCTGTGGCAAAGCTCAATTTTTCAGCAGCAACAAAGTCCCTTTCAAGGATTTGTATACAGTATCTATAGTCTTTGGCAGCAAAAAAACCCCACACACTATATATATTATGTATGTATGCATGTATGTATGTATGTATGTATGTATGGTTTTTTTTTTTTTTTTTTACAATTTAAATGTCTTTACTGTCACTTTGAATTAATTTTAATGTATCCTTGTTGAATTTTCAAAAAGAAAAGTCTTATAAGATTTATATTATAAAATACCCAGACTTTCAACATTGTTTTCAGCGTTAATAATAAGAAATGTTACTTGAGCTCTATCATATTAAAATGATTTCTGAAGAATCATTTGATACTGAAGACTGGTGTAATGATGCTGAACATTCACATTTGCCACAGAAACAAGTTCACATGTATAGTATAACACAATATAATATAGTTTTTTTTTTTTTTTTTAAAAGGTTAAATACATCAGTTATAAATAATTGAACCAAAATAGGTGGATGGAATTGATGATTTCAGATATCATAAGGGTTGATTTTCTGTAAATTTCAGTACAGGCTGATTGTCTCTGATTAATGAAAGTGTAAATGCTATTTTTAAACTAATGGCAGGTAAAGATGTGAGGCATGTTCAGAAATCCATAGGATGAATGTTACATGGGTTGATTAATTAGTCTAATGTAAAATTAGCAGTTGTATCCTAATGTGACCTGGAAAATAGTATTGTAAACAGTAATCCGATATTCCCTTGCACCACATGTAACATCCAGTAGGTGGCGGTATGAGATCTCTGATCGAATCCCTCAAACCAAATTTCATACAAGCTAGAGCAAAGGGTCAAAGTTTTATATTACAAGTTTAACAAGTCAAGCATTAAGATGACAAATTACACGTCCGTTATGTTGGTATGTTGCTGAACTTTCAAACCTTGTTGAACAACCCCAAAAAGCTTCAAAGAGATCTCAATCTGTGACGAAAAACATCAGTGCTGGGTGTCAATGAGGCATGAAAGGACGCCTTGTTATCACAAGCATTCCGTTTGTCCATTAAAAACTGAAAAATGTTCCCACACAGGCATTTAGCAGAGTAAATCATTGACACACAATCCTCATTCCTAGGTTACCAGCAGGAAGCGCTCTCCTCGGCTTTGGCCCTGGGCTCTGAGGAGCAGGTGAGAGCTGTAGTGATGAGAGCGCAGGGACTAGCGTGGGGTTTAGGCTACAACAACTATTCAGCCGACGTTACTGCAGCTCATATAGCTGGGTGAAGGTCAGGGAAGCTATGCGGCTCCACAGCGAGGGCCAGATGCTCTTTAACTTCAGAGTAGAGGCCAGATTTCCTCTCTTTCTCTCTCCTTCCCCAAGAATGCCATGAAAACAGACAGGGATTCCCCTCGTTGTCCATGAAGGACGGTATAATGCAGATGGCATGCGTTTGATCATGGGATGCCACGTTTCCTGGATGCAGGCCGGACAAGCCAATGACAGTGTCTGTTACCCTCTCATTACCCCCCCTCAACTCTTGGTCTTCAGAGACATTTTCCACCAGAAGTTTCAAATAATACTTTTATGAGAGAACAAGCAACCACTAGATGGCAGTAGCAGTTCGTGTTGAAGGTTTTCTGCACTAAATATAAAAGCCATATTTTTGATCTTGGAATCAGTTTAGTGACTTTAACTCTGTTTAGCATGATGACACTCAAGAACGGATTATGAATCAAGTCAGGACCATCAAGTATTGATTATATGGCCTCACAATTTCAGGGGCCTCCAGCTGAGAGGCCCTCAGGGGCCCGAAACCTGGAGATAAGCTACTGCAGATGTAAAATGCATATTGATGATATGCTAGTGACAATTGCCATAATGTGAAATAAACAAAGAAATGAGAAACGTTATCTGTTCCTTGGACATGGGAACCTTCTAAAATGGTTAAAAAGTGTGTATGTTCTATTCATCAAACAATCTCCATATATATATTAAGCTTCTGAATGGTAGTGTGTACCCTGCTCAAAATGAATGCCTTGTTTTTTACTGTTTTTTGGTGTCCATAGTGAAGTAGTATTATGTATGTATAGGGGGATGTATTTATATAAGAACTTCAAAACTCACTTAATGTCATGCTTCATTTTAAAAGTTGATCTTCATGGATAATAAGCTATGATTGATGGACAGAGTGATCCACCACAGGACTTTCTGTAAGTTTAAGCTGTGGTCACATTGGACTTCACGCTCCATTCGCTTCCATTCATATGGACGTAAACATGGGAGACCAGAAACGCTCATGCGAAAAGGTTTTATCTTCCATCGTACATCATGGTTCAAGTTTGGTGAACTCTGGCGAGTCATTTAACCCATATTTGACCTACATTTGAGCATCTAAATGTCGCAAATTGACCTCGTGGCTAAATTCAACACGCGAATTTAAAAGCGATGTGGTTTGTAAGTTATATCGGATGATTAAAGTCTAATGCGACCACAGCGTTCAGGTTACATCAGAATATGGATATATAATCTTTGCAAATAATAATGTAAAGAATTTAATGGTATGTGACCTGTTCAATATGGTTAAACTCAATTGGCAGCATTTGTGGCATAATGTTGATGGAAAAATTATAAAAAATAAAAATCAAGATGAGGTACTTGGAATGAAAGCGAATGAGGTTAATTTTTGGAATATTTAAAAGAAATTTTATTTTATTTTAGGTGTTATGTCATGGCAACAAAGTTGTAATTTTACACAAGAGTTTTTATTTTTTTTGTTTAAACACAAAAATAATGTTAACATGTATTGTTTGCGTGTTGTGACTATACTATTGAGACAGTGAGTGTTTTAACGTTTACATATTGCCCCCTTTCACTTCCGTTGCAAGTACCTCACCGTAACCCAGATTTTTGCTTTTTTAAAACTCAGAATTATTTTTTGTGCCGTTGATTTGAGCTTACCTTGCACAGCACCTGGAATATTCCTTTAAACAGAGTTTAGAGCGAACCGCATATTCAACCCAGTGCCTCTCTGTGTTCATGTGATACCAAAGTCTTACGTTTGTGATTCACGAAATAACCGAAGACCTTCAACAATAAGAAGCCACGGTGTTAAGGTGGGGATGTGAGGGGTTAAAGAGGGGTTTCTCACAGTCACATGCTCACACACTTCATATCACATACGCAAAAGAGTTGAAGTCACTTCTACGGATCAAACCCATTTCTCACATACCAGACCACAATGGCAAGTGTCAGAATATTGCGAGTGACAGACATTACCTCTTCTTTGTCACTGAACTCTGTCTCACACACAGACACACAGAAGAGAGTCAGACCGACGGTCTCCATAGTGTAACTCCTAAGGGGATGCTACACGCTCCACTCTCCCAGAATAACCACCGTCTAGCCAGTCTGCGTGAAGGACGAGGGTTGTGTGTATGTGTGTTGGTGGTGCCAGCAGGCCAGACTACGGGCCTAGTGGGACCTGTACTTATGAGAGAGCATCTAGTGGTGATCTGTGAGTAGTAACGCTCTTAAAGCGTGTATGTGTTTCAGTGCTGTGGGGATGCCAATCTGACAGGGTGCCAGATGTCCGCTGGTATCACATATCAGTCAACAACAGAGAGTCCGCTCCCTAAAGACCTCGCTGTGCTTTCCACCTACTGTTTATCTGCTTAGAGGTGCCGAACAAAGAACAGGGAAAGAGGATTTGATTTCTCTACAATATACTACCTTCGTTAAACGAGCTTCAGGCAATCTGACAGCTTCCAAAATTACTTTTTGCTACAGCTGCAAAAATAGTGAGGGTCAGCTGAGATCTTGAAATATTTAATATTGACTATGTATTTTGAATTGCTTTTGTTTAAAAAAATAAATAAATAATTGTTCGCTCTGCAGACTTTTAATGACTGTGTAAAGGTCAGTAAAGTCACCTAAAATATCAGATAATTCAGCCTTTTTATGACAAGCCAAAATTAGTTCAGCCTGTAACGTGATATTTATGAAGTAATAATTCATGATATTTTTGAAAAAATCTATTTAAATTAACCTATTTAAAACTTAAACCTTTGAAAATAAGTGCAATCGTATTCAACGTCGACTGCAAAAAAAAGTGTATGTGTATAATGTGTGTGTGTGTGTGTGTATATATATATATATATATATATATATATATATATATATATATATATATATATATATGTGTGTGTGTGTGTGTGTTTAATAAATTATATTAAAATAACTTTCTCAGAGGTGCACACATCTTCTAAATGCACTAATATCTTTTAAAACTACTTCAGGAGCAGACAAAATCTTCATGTCCAGGAAAAACAGAGGAAGAGTAACACAAATATATGTGCATGGTTATTAGACAGTCACTTTAGCACACTTGTATGTCTTTGATTTGATTTGCTCACGTCACTTGTGTAAAAACAGTGAGGGTCAAATATCATTTCTGCAATTTAAACCGTGCACTGTTGCACTTCCTAATAACATTATCAGCCAAATGGCCAGCAATTTATATAAAAGGTGCTTTTTACCAGTAATCACAATTGTAGGAAATGATGTCTCGAGCACTCAAAAAGGTGATTGCTGATTAGTGCACAGTCGACAAAAAAAATACATTAATCATCATGGCAATGGCAATATTACTGCATGGCAAGAATAGTAGACTCCGTAAAGGGAGATATTAGCCATAACTACATTCATAACAATATTAATAATTAAAAATCATTCATTTTGTTTGTCATATTCGTATACCCATACAATGCTGGCCCCATTGGGGGTGCATTGGCCCCTCTGAGACCTCCCAAAATCCATCCATGACCTCAGAGAGACATCAGGTTTGGTAGTTTCCAGATCAGTCCAGTGGTAGAAAATGGCCTCAGGCTGTGAGCTTTGTGCTAATGTGATTATGTTTGGTGGCCTTGATCATATTCTTTTCCTCCTATCTGGCAAATCGCTTGCTGCTTATGAGTTTGACCTGGGTAGAAATAACAGGCCATGGCTTGGGTTTGGAGAATTACTGGGACAGAGTGGCTGTTATTTGGGTAAATTGTGATGCTCATATATGCAAGTTTTCTCCCACATACCATATTTCTTGATGCTTATGAATTTCAATACCACCAAAAAATTACTGTAACAAATCACTCCATCTGCTTGTCAAGAGGAATTTGGTTTCATTAGCCATATGGTTTCTTCATCCTGCGTTTGTGGTTTATAGCCTTTACTTTCTGGAGAGACTCTGCTGCTGTTGTTTCATGAGAGAGAGATTTTGGGGGTTTTCTGTAGTTTTTTGTAGTTTTAATTGCTCTGTACTGTACTAAAATCTGCAGTTGAGCTCTGTCATACAGTCTAATGCTGGTAATGCTAAGAATGTTTGCAGATGGAAATTAGGTCACTCTTACAGTCTTTGATGGTTTACTGTGTTAATGAGTGTCATTGACAGAATGAACATTGAAAGGATACTGAAAATGTGCTGTTTATATGGAATTCATGGGCATCTTAAAAGTTCATTGGTTGCCCGATTTGATATTAAAGAAACAGTTCACCCAAAAATTCAAATTCTGTCATGTCATAACAAACAAGAATGAGTTTCTTTCATCAGTAGTCAATTTTGTGGATTTGGAAAAAAAATAAAAGTGTATCAGTTTGTACCAACATAAGGGTGAAATAATGACAGAATTACAATCATTTTTGTGAACTGTGCCTTTAAATGTGACCTATGACCTGTGGTATGTGGCAGGGTCAAGCTTTAACCAGGGCTTAGGACAAAAATGTCCTAGAAATGTAAAATATGGAGGGCAAAAATGCCTCTGAAGTGAATTTATCTGTAATATTCTATTGTAGACCAATCCACCATAGGTTTTTTCTTTTTACTACCGGTACTTTTATTCAGCAAAGATGCATACAATTTATAATTTAGCATTAAATTGCATTTTAAATGTATTAAGTGACAAAGATATTTATTATGATATACACCTGTAGATGATTTCTAATCTACGAATTTGAGTTCAGCTTGAGCCAGGTGTCTCCAGATCTTCAAAACACTCGCAATCCCCCTCCTCTTCTTCCATTACTCTCTCTACCTTTACAACACCCCGCATGGCTCATTACTCTCCTTCTCATGCTTTTTCACATGCTATGTGACCTTTTGGATGCACAAATACACCCTATTTGGACTGTTAAAGAAATAGTTCACGTCATGTCATTTGTCATTTTGCAGCTTGACAGCTTTGATTCCCGTTCACTTCTTATATGAAAAGAAAAGGCCAGAACATACTCCAATATTTCTTAAAATTGTTTTTCACTGAAGAAAGTCTTTCATACAAGATTTAGGATGACATGAGGGTGAGTAAATGATCACAGAATTGCCATTTTTGGCTGAATAATCCTTTTAAGACTAGTACTTCCATCATAATTGAAGTGTTCTGGAAATTTCTACGCAAAGTTCCAAGCAAAAACACGAAAGCGATCAGACCTACAGCATGAGAGATTGATCACTGTGAGGAATACTGTTGATCATGTGAGATGTTTTACTTTTCCAGGTACAGTAGAGAGCTCTGAATCTGTAGAGAATGCATAAATCATGATAGTGGTTGTGTTGATGAAGCACACTCACACACATACTGTGTAAGGCTCTTTGGCTGTTACTGTCTCGAGCTTATTACTTTTCCAAAATAAATCAGCCGCCCATTGCATATAACCTGAGTAATGAAAGTAGTCATGACAAATTAAAAAATCTTTCTTACCCAGACCGCACACACACATCGACATCACACACCACCACAACCCATTTCTCAGGCTGAGCGCAAATGGCACACATCTATAATCATGACAAAAAGACCCCTGCCATTAAATGCAGACTTCAAACGGGAACATTAGTGCAGAGAAAGGCGTCCTTCTCCAGAGAGAAACGAGAGTGCCTGGAAAGGATCTTCATTATGCACCCTTCATTATATATCAAGGCTAGATTTTCTGAACAGAGAAAATCAGGCTGATATTTAATGAAAAACACCACTGGTTCTGCACAAAGAGTGATTGGAGGCACTTTAGGGCTGATTAAATACAATAAGTGAAATGAATTAATAAACTTGCAAGTGCTGCAGTATATAATGTGATCTAAAAAGGCAAATCTATAAATCACTGCCAAACAGGGTACCACCACACTGCGTTATAATGTGGAAAGTTTTAGGCCGAAAACGTAATCCATGCCACTATATTAACACAGCTTTTAGCTGTTATTCTACAGTGTCCTACAATTTGTACTAAACTGCATGCATACAAAATCTTGATTTTATTTAATGCATTCTTGGTGGTTTGTGTTATGAGACTGGCTTCATTACAAATTTTGTGAAGTGCCTTGAACACTGGCTAAAAAAAAACTAAATATGTTAATTTCGTATAAGACTACTTTTAGTAATAGTAACTCAACTGTATGACCCAGCTGGTCATGTGATGCCAACATAATGGCAAACAAATAATAAAACAGATTTTTCTATTAAATGCTATTTACACTAAGTGCAAATATCATTTTTTAGCGATAGATAGGCTACTATTTACACAAAGTGTAAAGAGCGATATATGCTATTTACACTGTGCAAATAGCAATGCGTTCTATTTACACCAAGTGAAAATAGCAGTATTTTTTTTTAAAGATATGCTATTTACACTAAGTGCAAATAGTCCGTCTTGTTGGCAAAGGCTATTTACACTAACTCCGCACACTAACGTGTGATTGAGTTACTCAACACTAATAAAAGACCTAAATTTAATATCGGTTACAGTAGCGCAGGTGGTAAGACACATGCTTTTTGACGCGAGCGACGCGAGTTCGACCCCGCCTTTTGACGAACTTTTTTTATTATCTCATACTGCATCAAAAAGGCATTTTTTAAATAAAAATGAAGGAAATAATCAAAAAGTTGAAAATAAGTGTATCGGGTAGGGTTAGGGTAGGTGTAGGGAGGGTTTTATTGTCCCAGTAAGGTGGAATGCATTTAATAATTTGAATTAAAATTATAATTTACACACAATACGTTATTATTGCATACTGTTTTATAATGTACGACAATACTGAGGTGCAGATAATTGCCACTATTTGCAATAAGTAGTATAAATAGCAGAAAATATTGCTATTTTAACAGTGTAAATAGAATCTATAGCTATTTGCACTTAGTGTAAATAGACACTCCGTTTTAATAATACTTCTCAGTGTTTATTTATTTCACAAAAAATTTACTTTTAAGTATGTACAATTCAGTGTGTTTTAAGTGCACTGACCAAGCATTAATGTCTGTTTGCGCAATTGTGTGTTATTTTAGTCTTATTTATATATTTATTAATATTATGAATTAGCTTTTATATTTTAAATTTTATTTTTATTTTTAGGTTTTATTAATTTTGTCGTTTTTAGTTGTTTTTTTTTATATGGCTGTTTAATAATTTTTCATTTCAGTTTAATTTTAGCACTTCAACTTGCCAAGGCTATTTTATTTTATTTTAAATAAATTTTATTTTAAAATATGTATTTTATTTAAAATAAAATAAAATTTATTTTATTTTATTTCAATTACCTTTTTTTAAAAAAATATTTTATATTTAGATAATGATAACACTGGCAATTGCATAAAATATGTTTTTAGCCTACAACTCAAAATCCCTCCTAGTTAAAAATAACCAAGTAATCAAGATAACTAAGATTGTTCAATTCAAAGGCATGAAATGAAGGCAACTAAAGCAACATTCTATTGGTTATTTTCAAGCAGAGGCGGCAGAATTCCGAGTTCTGAAACACTTTGAGGTTGGAAGTGGGACATTTCAACACAAGTATTCCTCGTCATCTGGAACATGGTATTAATCCATTCATAGTTACAGTATCACTGAACGTAGTAATAAGGGACAAAATGTATTTCCAACAGTGCAAGGTCAGTATCCAGTCAGTGCATTTGGTTTTGCATATGAAAATGGATGATGTAAGAGTGAGTTTGTGTGTTCTGTGTTTGGGCACCTAAAAAGTAGTTCGTCATTGTGGCCGTTTGGCCAAAAATATGTTTTTTAAGGTCAGAGAAAATATATGAAGTCACTCTGATGAGTGAGTCCGTGTGCTGTGTGGGAGTGTGTGTGTGTGCGTGTGTACAGGGGGCATGCAAAAGAATTCCCACAAAAATGGGTTGCTATGGTTTCTGTTTGGGGCTTGGATCAGGTTCCTGACCACAGCAGAGCGATTTGGGCAATAAAACACAGGGTACTAATGAAAACAGCATGGTCCTCCTGGCACTGTGTGTGTATGTGTGTGTGCTTAAGGAAGAGAGATGGCTGGAAAAAGCATGAGAATGAGGAGGCTGAGACAGAACATTTGGTTCTGCTCTTGAGTACTCACAAGTGTTGTTATTTGCACACATCTGCAGTGTTTGTGTGTTGCAGGCATGCACACGTGTATGTGTGTGTTTGTGTTGTTCCCTGGCCGGTGTCCATAATGTCACATGACATGGCAGTGTTTGGTGCGGTTTTAGTAGGAGGAGAGGCAAGCACATGTTTTACTTTATTAGTTGTTTATATCCTCGGAGTGATTTTGGGCAGACTCACAGGGAGCAATCAATTATTGTCGAGATCATAAAGCCAACGGTGATAAAAGAAACTCGCACATTTCACAAAGAGAGAAAATAAGAGAGGGTGTGGTGTTTCCAGTGGGGTTGTGAGGAAATCTTTTGCAAGATTATTCAGGAAAATGCAGAGGAAAGGAACATTTCTATCATTTTAACATGAGACTGAGCTGTGGAAACGTGATCGAGGAATTACGAGTCTACATATTACAAACTTAGGGAAGATGAGTAATTTTTATATCACAGCCAGTGTTTGAAAAGCTACCTAAAAGGTAGCTTGTCAAGCTAAAACTGTAGTTAAACTACAGCTTTTGTAGTTGTGAAAAAGGACTTGGCTACATTGCAGACTACAGTACTAACAAAATGTAGCTAATTACATTGAAACTAAATAAATGCGATGATAATTTCATCAGGCCCATATTTGTCCTGGCACAAATCAATGAGTGTGACAGCACTGAACTTAAACTAGAATACACACAAATATATCAGTTGAAAACAGTGTTATATTAGTATTATTTAATTTTTTTTAATTTTTTTAGCTTTTTAAAATGGTATTTAATTTTAGTTAATTTAGTAGCATTGCTTCTTTTATTTAGTTACTCAGCAACACTGATTACAACACAGCATTTACAGTAAATCAAATTATGCGGTTTGCGTTTTCAAGTTTCTTGATTCCCTTCCAGCAAACCTAAACTTAAACATTCACCTAGTTTGGTTATTAGCATTACTAGTGTTATAAATCATTGAATCACTACATGACTAATTTATTGGACTCTAGCAGGGGTCTCCTAGTATTTGTTTAAGTGCAATATAGGGTTTAATTGCTACAGATTTTTCATATTCGTATGCATTTAAGTGTATATTTTTATAAGAAGGTTAGTGCAATTATGGCAGAGCAACCTGTGTGTGTGTGTGTGTGTGAGATATTTGCTCTTTACCTTGAATGAAGTCCCATGGGCAACATCTGTTTGAAGGCAATATGCAGACCACTGAAATTCAGGAGTTGACCATGAAACCCACTTAAGTGTTTATTTAGATTGAACTGCTTATTTGTACAACTTCTAGCCATTTTTTTTAGGCAAACAAAGCCTCTTTCCCTTTCCAATTCTCTTTTCCCATCGGAAACAAACATGACTCACAGTGTCTGGGGAAGGTTTTATCTGAGCTGGAATGTCTCACTCCATCACGACACACAAACCAACGCATCAGATTTTTGCCCACAACCAGTCTCACATTTAAAGTTGAAGGTCAAGGATTCAGGTGATTTAGGGCTCACACATCTCGCACACACACACACACACACACACACACACACACACACACACACACACTCACTCTTGGCAATTTTGCAACCAGCCAAAAAAGTGGAAAAAAATAAAAATACAACAAGGAAAGGCTAAATGTCACCCCTGGTTGCTGGCAAATTCATACCTTTTCTGCTTCTATTTTTAAAATCTTTGTTTGATTGGTTGTTATAGTGTGGAGGGCAAGAATGAGTGTGCTGGCTTGTGTTGATCAGGTTGGGACTGAGTAAGAGCTATGCCAAAAACCTTTCCCACCATTCCCTCAGAGTTCCCAACAATGCCAGGATTTCAGAAAGGGGAAGATTGGAAGAACAGAGGATGAAAGAGATACAAAAAAGATAAAACCATGTATACAAACCATGGAGCACGAAAGTCTGAGACCACAAATGAATATTATTTCACTTTTTTTCTCTCCCCTGAATGAATATACACTTAAAAAAAAAAAACTTGTAGAAACAATTTTCACTTAGAAACTGTTAGTAAAAATTCAAATTGAATTAAACTTGGAATTTTGAAAGAGAAAAATTGAAATACTATTTTACTGTAAAACACTCCAGTATTTTTTGTGTAATTTACAATTTTTTTTTTTTACCTTAATTGTTTAATTTAATTTTTTTTGTGGAAAAATACAGAAAAAAACAGTAATATTGTGAAATATTATAACAGTTTAAAATATCTGTTATATTTTAATATATTTTAAAATATAATTAATTCCTGTTATGGCAAAACTGACTTTTCAGCATCATTACTGTAGTCTTCAGTGTCACATGATCCTTCAGAAATCATTCTAATATGCTGATTTGCTGCTCAAGAAACATTTATTATTATTATTATTATTAATGTTGAAATCAGCTGTGCTGCTTAATATTTTTATGGAAATAATTTTTTCAGTATTCATTGATAAATTCAAAAGAAGAGCATTTATTTGAAATAAAATGTTTGTAACAAAGTAAAAGTCTTTACTGTCATTTTTAAATCAATTTAAAAACCCTCCAAACTTTTCAAAAATAGTAGTGTATCTTTAAGTCATACAAATCCTAAAACGATTATTTCCAGTTTTAAATTAGACTTTAAATCCCAGATTGTCAATGCGCTCTCAGACTTTTGGACCCTGCTGTATTTCACATAGAAGTCAGGGTCATGAACCCCTGCGATGGGCCAAAAGGGTGGAAGAGATTTGGGGAACAACGCACAAGAATGCTAATCACAAACATACTGCAGGTTGAGAAAAGAACTTGAGGAACTACACGCTTTTCTGAAGCAGTACCATAAAGTATGCTATCATGCTTTTATTTAGTGCTATTAATAAATGGGCACATTAGAAAATACAGCTCAGTTCTCAGAATACACAGTAGATATGTGTACATGCACATTCACACACACACACTTGGAACGAAAAGCTGTAATGACTTGTAATGAAGGCTGTAATTGCAATGATTGCTGAATAACTGGTGGGGCTCATTGATGCGCACAAGCCTCAGCTGGGGATCCCTAGTGTGTGTGTGTGTGTGTGTGTGCACGTGCATTTATAGCAAACTACTGTTATAAAACAATGTTTCTAACAGACTTTTCAAACAGTAATGAACTTGGACAACATCATCATGTTCCTGTCTCAGATTGGTTAGCACAAAGTCATCACATTCCAGTATTCTGTGTAAGGTTTCAGCTGAGGGACTCCCCGGCCTAAACTCTATTTAAAACTCTGCACATACTAGACTTTGCGCTCCATTTAACTCCAATCAGTGCTATTTGAACAATAGAGACTGAACAACATAAGCTCATGCGAATAAGTTGTGGCTTCCGCAGCAAATCAAAGTTGAAGTTGGTGAAATATCAGTTGTAAATATGCATAGCAAAAAGACACACTGACCTTTTGAGCAGCTTCCCAGCTAACAGAAATATGTGACCCTGGACCACAAAACCAGTCTTAAGTCACTGGGGTATATTTGTAGCAGTAGCCAAAAATACATTGTATGGGTCAAAATTATCGATTTTTCTTTTATACCAAAAATCATTAGGATATTAAGTAAAGATCATGTTCCATGAAGATATTTTGTACATTTCTTACTGTAAATATATCAAAACTTCATTTTTGATTAGTAATATGCATTGCTAAGAACTTCATTTGGACAACTTTAAAGGCGATTTTCTCAATATTTTTTTTGCACCCTGAGATTCCAGATTTTCAAATAGTTGTATCTCAGCCAAATATTGTCCTATTCTAACAAACCATACATCAATGGAAAGCTTTTTTATTCAGCTTTCAGATGATGTACAAATCTCAATATCGAAAAAATTGTCACTTAAGACTGGTTTTGTGGTCAAAGGTCACATGCTCAAAGAATATTGTGCTGTAACATTGTGATTAAGTTATAAATAGTTCTGAATGATTAAAATGTACAGTTTTGAAATGTTTCAAAAACATTTTTTCCTTGGTTATGCGGATGTTAAGGGAGTGTTTCATTTGATTGTTTTGCGAACATTATGTGAATGTTACATTTGAATATTCTGAAAGATTTTTAATGTTTTTTAAAGAAGTCACTTCTGCTCACCAATCCTGCATTTACTTGATCCAGAGTACAGCAAAAACAGTAAAATTTTGAAATATTTTTACTATTTAAAATAATACCAAAAAAAAAAAAAAATCATCAAATGCACATTTTTATGGCATTATATTCTGTTGCTGTCTTTACAGTGTAAAGTTGGCACAAATAACAACATATCCTATTTACACTGTTTTTATATTAAGATACAGTAAATGTACATCTGAATAACTCTACCCTTTAAAGAAAATTTTGCATTTATAGAATTAAAAAAAACAGTATATACTTAATAAATCATGTTTACCTTTGAGAACATCCTCAAATGTCCCCACAGGCATTTTGTGTGATAAGTAAAGCCCAACACACATAAACACTGCCTCGTTTTACTGTGTGTGGGTTCACTACATTAATCGTGCTCAATAATAGACATGAAAATCCTCTTAACGTGCCATTCCATACCGGATTTACAACAAACACACACACTTACTCTACCCACACACACTCTCCTTGCAGTCAATCTGGAGTCTATTGTGAGGCGTGCGAGAACGTAAATCAACGTCACATTTTCACAGCACAATAATGGTGTGCGATTGTTATTTTTAGGTTGTTTTTGACAACGCTGGGGCATTTTAGGCCATGTGCCACTCGGATCTGACGCACTTAGCAACTGTCACCTTAGCACAAGGGTACCCCGCTAAAATCTTTTGGGGTTTCGGTGTGTGTATGCCACTGACACCCATATGGAGTTGTTGGAAAGGTGGAGAACACATGGTGGGATTTCCCCCGTGTCTGTCAGTCTACGTCCGTCATCTAAATTTAGGCGTTTGAACCTATGAGGGTGATTCCCAGCATCCCAGAGACTTAATTCCTATCACATGCACCTTACATGTAAATCATCTGTCGCCTTACTGTACTGAATTTCAGTGTGACCTGCTGTCGTATGTTAGGGGTGCATTTCCACCTTACAGCTCATTTTTGCCGTCATGCCTCGATGACATCAGCGCCATGTGTTACCCCTGCTGAGCTGGTAGAGCGGTTTTAGGGGGGTTTTAGATTGGCTTTTTTTTACAAAGCCGGTGGCACATGCCACACATGCCGTAATCCTATCAACAAACCTTCACATTTACACCATCTGGATTAGAATTGGGGCAAATTTGTCTGGCTTTTCATCCAAAGACAATAATAGAACTTGGCACTGCTTTTCATCAAGTAGCATTGCAGAGCTATAATTAGAACTTTTGCGTTCGAATACGGATTATTCCAAGAATATACAGTATGTGACCTTTCAGTTTGAATCCGTGTGACCTAGAAACAGCTTTTGAGATTTATGCACTGAATAAACGAGGCTTTCTAATGATGTACACTATTAGACAAAGGTTTGGTATCGTAAGGTTTTTGAAAGAGGTCTCTTATGCTCACCAAATGCAGCCATGCAAATAAATTCTTCTTCTTCTTTCAAAAACATCACAATTACATTCCCCCAACTGCTATCAAGAAATACTACTTTTAAGCGGCGGCTGTCAAGTCAGAAAATGAAAATATGATTTTAGCAATATGCTGTTCTCTAATGAGCTATGGACATTGAGCGGCTTGAGGTAAGTGTAACATCAGGTGACAATTTAATATTTTCATTTTTCATTTTAATTTTAGTTCATGTTTTAGTAATTTTGTTATGTGCCTTTGTCATGTTTATTATTTGTTTTTTAAATATTTCCATTTAGCTTTATTGTAATTTTAGTTTTAGTAACTGTATATACTTCAGCTTACACTTATTTTATTTCAGTTAGTTGACAAAGCAGCATTTTCAGTTTTCATTCCATTGTATTTGTTTCAGCTTTATTTTGATTCACATAAACTATTTTAATATTTTTAGTTAATAAGCAATTTTATTTTTTACCTCTTTCTGTGGTTGAATATTGGGATTGCATCTGCAGCATTTATTCTTTGAATTTTTCAATGGAACAAACATTATTTGAAATATGAGAGATTTTATTAATAATCTGTTATATTTTATTTACAACAGGCAAAATTCAAGTTTTCGCCACAAATTGTGACTTCTGACTCAAGATAATAGAGCATACATTTCATATCTACGTCAACCACACAAATTTAGCATCAAAATTCTTCCTACCATCCAGAAGAAATGAAGCCCTGTTAGCAAATGTACCCAAACTCAGGAATATTCTCTGGATTTTATTTTCGATAAGGCAATGCAAGGACATATGTATAGCCATCTGCCATGCTAAATATTTTGGGATTCAGCAGAATGCTGCCTGCCATAATAATAATTTATACATACTCTTTTGTTCTAGCTTAAGCGCGCGTACACACACACACACACACACACACACACACACACTCACTCTCATCTGGCACAAGGCGTATGCTGGTCCTTCAGCATTGCCTATATTTAAAAGCCCACTGGGACTCTCTAGTTCTCCAGTCCTCTATTAATGTGGCCTATTGAGATTAGAGCGACCGTTGCCATTAATACCTGCATGTTTAGAGCTGCCAGTAACAGCAGGTCCCTCTCATTATCCAGACACACTCATTAGAGTCACTCAACCTACAGAGCGGCCTTTGTGGTGAGAGTATATAAGTGCTGCTGAGAGGCCATGATAACTCCTCACCTGAGAGCTGCGATGGCAATGTATTGTGTCAGGAGGAAAAAAAAACATAAAAACAAACAAGAAGATTTAAACCATTTCATTTTAGGAAAGGAGTCATGTTGTGAGGAATCAAACTTGACTGAAAATGCTCATGCAAAACTACACTGGTGCAAGAAACCTTGACTAACAATGTAAATAGGCCCGAGGAAAGAACTAAATGATATTGCCACTTTGAATATCATTTAACATCAACATTTTGATGTTAAATGTTGCTTTAGTTGTCGTGCTGTACTGTATGTTTCAGTATGAGTTTATGAATGCAGTTTGCTAAACACGGAAACCACATCTTGTAGATAAGGAGTCGATGTGAAATGTCTAAGGTGTGTACGTGAAATACAGTGATACCTTTGTGGTAAAATTATGTTAGATAGCATCTTCTCCTCATGTTGGAGCCTCGGGTGATCAGATAGCAGGCAGATTGTATCTAACAGTGAAGCTTTAACTATGAATCGGTTAATCAGTGAATGGGAACAGAGAGGGAAGTGTGTTCGTTTGGGTTTGGAAAAAAAAATACAGTAGAGAGATTGTGGGAGTGTGTGTGCATGTGTATTTGCAAGATTGTACGTTTGTAAGCATGATGACCCCAATAAACAACCTGAACTGTATAGTATAAACTTGCATTAAAAAACAAATAATGATAAAATACATTTAAAATAAAACAATAGATTTAAAACAAAGGATAGGTTAATGCACAAATCAAATCAAATAAAATAGTGTCCTTTAACACGTACACTTCCATTCAAAAGTTTGGGGTCAGTAAGATTTCCTTTTAAATACTTTTATTCAGCAAGGATGAAATTCATCAAAATTGATCAGTTACAATTTTAAGTAAATGTTGTTCATTTGAACTTTTTATTCGTCAGAGAATCCTGAAAAAATGTATCACAGATTCTACAAAAATATTAAGCAACTCCGCTGTTTTTGACAATGACAACAATAATAAAAGCACCAAATCATCATAATGATTTCTAAAGGATCATGTTACTCTGAAGACTGGAGTAATGATGCTGAAAATTCAGCTTTACCATCACAAGAATAAATTAAAATTTAAAATATATTAAAATAGAAAACAGATATTTTATATTTTTGATCAAATAAATGCAGCCTGGTAAACTTCTTTCAAAAACATTAAAAATATCTTACAATGCTGAGCAGCATTTTCTACTCTTTTTTTGCGAAGACTGGTTAGGTAAAATACCGGTTGTATGCAACTGATAATCAGCTGTCTAAAGCAAGGCCTTTCTATCTCAATCTTCATTCGTCCGTCTGTCCCCCCTTACTCGTTCCCTCCCTCCCCATCTTCTTTACACAGTCTTCCCTCTTTCAGGCTCCAGATGGTGAGATAAGAGGAGACAACAGAGGTTTGTGAGCTTTGAGTTTTTGTAAATGTTTGTGTGTGTGTGTGTGTGTGTGTGTTAGAGAGAGAACAAGAGAGATGGAAAGGACACAAGACGTGGGGATTTTACTATGTTCATTTATCTTTATGGGCTTGGGGCAGGAAATTTCCTTTAATGACATACGTCTAGGCCTGGTCTCTCATTTGCTTCCAGAAAAGTGATATCTCAGGGTCACTGTCCTGTGCTCAGACGGTGTACGACAACAGGAGGACACACATGCTCTTTACTTCACTTAAAACTGTAAGTGTATGTTAATGACAGGCTGTGATCCACACAATGATGAACAGCACTCAGCATGAGTCAGATGAAGGAGTTTTTTTTTTTTTTTTGTCCAAAACAGGTAGTCAGAAGCCCAGAGAGGCTGTGCGCTATTTGCACCGCAGCCAGTTTCCATTTGAAAGGCTGAGCAACATCTTGACTTTGCAGAGGCTGACTCACTATTCTGCTGTATTCGTTTTATAAAAAAAGTATGTTATGGCCAAAAAAAGGTCTGAAGGTGGAAAAAGATAATCCACCTCTTATGAAATAGAGTACACTTTAGTATACTTTTAACAAGGGTACTTATTATGGAAATAATATACTTGAAAAAAGTGTGAACTGAATGTTATGTTTACGAACTCTTAATTGCATGTTATTTACAACTGAATTAAAATGGATTCTAGTTTAAATTTATATTAAATGGAATTAGCTGAACTTTAGCATGTTTTTAACCACTTAAGTACATCTACATGTAATTTCATAATTACTTTGTATTTCTTGTGTGTACTGCTGAATATTCTGACAAACATTTTATAATAAACTAAAATATACTTTCATATTATTTCTATTGAAAGATGTATATCATGTATTTAAATATATTTGTAATTACATATTTGCAATGAAGTTACAACTTAGTACATTTACAATATATTAATTTTATCTAATAACACACTACAGTTACAATTACTTTACATGTGCTTTACTATGTTAGTCAACACACCAAAATAAGTGCACTTCTTTAATACATGGCAAAATTTTTAAAACGCAAATAAAACATTGAATTTGGCATTATAACAAAGTGAACATTTTAAAAGTTTACTTAAGTGTGTAAAGTACTCATAAAAGTCTACTTTCTTTAAATGCACTTAAGTGGCCTTTTATTTCATTAATATTATATTATCTGCAAGTACAGTTTTTTTTTTAAATATACTTTTAAGATTTGAAGTTCACTAGACATGCAAATTCAGACTAATTTTATTAGTAGTTTTAAGTATTGACTGCAATATATTTAGAATTTTGCATTTCTCAGAGCTTCTTGCAGTGCATTCTGGGATACAGTGGCCCTCTAAAGTTTTGGACATTTCAAACTGATATATGTAACTCATTTAAGTCACCAAACAGAACTGCAAAAAATAATGACTGTTTTCAAACAGGTTTCCTAAACACGCCCTCAGTGTTTCATTGGTCAGACAAACTGATAATCCCGCCCCCAACTCATGCAATTTGTTGAGCCAATGTTGCTGTGTCGGCTGGTGGGGATGTTACAATATTACATTATTTTTTTCAGAGATATCTAAAAATGACTTAGAGTCTCTGTAAATATCTTAGATAGAATAAAGTATTTTGACAACAAATGTATACAAATTCAGACAGGGTTCAAATCCCCAGGCATTTTGGGGGCCACTATATATGTGAAATAAGGTACTTGAGAGTTAACTGGAGAAAGAGAGATGAAAGAAAAGGCTAGAAGAGAGTAAATAAAGTAATGAGCATGTTTTTGCATTCATTAGAGAATAAACGTAAAGAATAAGACTAAAGAACAGAGACAAAGTCGAAAATCTGGAAAAGCATGGAATAAGGAAAATAACATACTACGTTATCTAGATGACATTGGTAAGAGGTTTGGGTTCAAAGGTCAAAAGGTTTAGGGGCGTTTATAGGTAAGGCTGGAATGTTCCCTTCACAACCTCATTCATTGTTGTATCATTTGTTGTCATTATCATACCTCTCTCTCTTTTCCTTTTAGTCTCTGCCAAACCACAACAGAGGACTGACCCTGAAATTGACTCAGTGCTGATATAACACTGCGTTTGATGTGTGTGTACTCTGTTTTAACCGGTATGGTATAACACCAGCCCTGAGATCAAAGGCGTTGCCTTCTCCGTTCCTGTCCTCTCATTACCGCCACCTGGGTCAGGACAAACTGGTCTTCTGTGCCCATAAAGTCAATGCCAGGCGTGCCAGGTTTGGCCGTCTTTGAAGCAGCTGTTATCCTTTATGTGCATGATATGACACTGCTTTTGATCGATCAGCCATTCTGTAAAGTGTCATGGATTCGGATCATTTTTTTCTTGATCTACATCCAGTGAGTCTCTAGGATCCTTAGTTTTGGATGCTTTGGTGTTTCGCAGACACAGAGGTAGTGTTTCACAGACTGTGTCTCATCCTTACAAATGTCTTTGATCACAATTCATAAAGTAGATGCTATAACGTACTATAAAGTAAGATAACAGGCCACTGTCAGTTCTTTTGGGATCAGCCAACAGTCACACAAACACTCATATCCAATAACTCAGTATGAAAATACAGTGGGCCTCATCCAAAATGGTTCTCAAAATATATAATGAATAAAAAAAAGAAGTGTGGACACAGTTAAATGAGGGTATATACATTTTAGTTTAGAGCAGATGCACTCAAAAAATGTTATATGGCAATATTAGAATTTAAATGGTTTAAATTACATTTATTTTATGAATGCTTAACATTGTCAAAGTATGAAACTGGTTCAGTTTATGCCAAAGTAAAACTGCAATTAAATACTTTTTAAAATATAAAAATGATAAAAAAATAAAACATTAAATACAACATTTCACCGTGCCCTATTCTGTTTCTAAGGCCAACAGGAGTGTCATTTTTGAGTTTTTTTGTTTGTTTGTTTTTTGATTTGGTTCAAAATTTTATCCCAACTACTTTTTGATGAGTTTTGATTTCAAAAAGATGATTTGATTTATGCAGTGCATCTTAAATTTGATTGTTTATTGTCTTTTATTGTCACATAATGCTGCATTTGTAAGACACTGCTAAAACCTGTTAAAAGCAGGTTCAACCTAATAATAACTTGAGGATAAAAAACAACATCTTTAAACATTATCATCATCACTAGTTGTATATATATTTTTTATTATAGTGTTTGTAGTCAAGTCTTGTCTGCGTTGTTGTTATTGTTTGTTATGATTGCGTGTGATCATTTCTTTGGTGCGTCCCTTGACTCAACTCATCATTACATCTACCTCGTCATTACATCTCATTCAGGTCCTGAAACCCATTTCAGACTCTCAAGCAGACCACTTTATGCTGAGAGAGGCTTCACACCAGTGAATTTCAGGTGCGGTTGGTGTTTGAATAAGAGATGTGCTCGTCAGTGGGCATGAGGGGATGCCAGTTTCAGAGAAATGTGCAGAAGTGTATGGTATGTAAGAAACACACACATAGAAAACCACATCCCTTCAAGCTCTGTTCCAAAACCTAGTTGTTTGCTGCTAACCCTGCCTGCTAAGGAAACACTGATGCCTACAGGCTGATTTACAAACTGTAGACAAATCATTCAAAACTTTTCAACTTCACACACCACTCAAATAGCACTCCTCACAGGAAGAGCACTGTAGTTTGACATTAGCATGTTGCTAAGCTAACAATGTAAACAATGCATCAAAAATGGCATACTCTTTGAGCAGCTACATTTATGATTGTGTGTAGTATAGAAGAAATCTGAATGTACATCTGTGGTGGATGTAATATGTGACCCTGGACCACAAAACCAATCTTAAGTCGCTGGGGTATATTTGTAGCAACAGCCAAAAATTCATTGTATGGGTCAAAATTATTGATTTTTATTTTATGCCAAAAATTATTAGGGCGTTAAGTAGAGATCATGTTCCATGAAGATATTTTGTAAATTTCCTACTGTAAATATATCAAAACTTCATTTTTGAATAGTAATATGCATTGCTAAGAACTTCATTTGGAAAACTTTAAAGGCAATTTTCTCAGAATTTTGATTTTTTTTTACACCCTCAGATTCCAGATTTCAGTCGGTTGTATCTTGTATCTTATTCAGCTTTCAGATCATGTTTAAATCTCAATTTCGAAAAATTGACCCTTATGACCCTTATGGTTTTGTGGTCCAGGGTCACATATGTGACTTACAGCATCGGTTGTGTTGCTTCACTGCTATTCACAACTCCTCTCCCATGGCCTCATGGGATAGTATTCATCAGATGCACACTTAAGAATTCAGGTACTTTTGCGTACTGATTTATGAGTACTGTGAATTCAGACATTACACTTTTCACATCCTGTTTTTGCTATATAAAGAAGTAGGCATATTAAGATGCAGGGAATTTGACTACTGCATGAGATATTCAAAAAATATCTGATATTTTAAGAGACTTATTGACCTTGATGGTGTTATCACCTCCATTTCTTTTCTTCACATTTCTGCATGTTGGTTCCACCCCATGACTAATTTGGCGAGCAAAACTTTATTTTTAATTTGTAATATTTTAATAGATAATAATAAAATATGTCTAACAAAGTTGTTTCAAATATTTTGAAATAATTCACTCTTTTCATGAGTTTTTTTTTTTCATTATGATGTCAAGACAGTTGTACCAACCTGATATGCCCCCCCCCCCAAAAAAAAAAAAAAAATCAAGCTGAATTTTAATTCATAAATTCAGTAAGGTCTTATTTGTTAGCATTAATTAAAAATATTAGTTAACATACACTAACAATGAAAAATACTTCTAAAGCATTTATTATTCTTAGTTAATGTTAGTTAATTATTCTAACAAACTTAGTTAACTATTCTTAGTTAATTTTAACATTTACTAATACATTACTAAAGAAAAGTTGTAGGCCTGTCTGTTAACATCATGTACAGTAAATGGACTTGAGTTAACATGAACTAATAATTTTTACTAAAGTTAACAAACATGTTAACAGTTGCATTTGTAACTAATGTCACCAAAGTGCTTTTTGTTATATACTTTAACAAATGTACTGCTCACTGTTAATGCATTAACTAATGGGACCTTGTAAAGTGTTACCAATTCATAAAATAAAAACAAGCTCATATGTAAGAGGTGTGTTTATCACCTTTATCAAGTCATTCCTTGTGTCCAAATATGCATACTTCTCAACTATACAATAGATTTAAAAAAGTATGTAGAAAAAAAGTAGTACGTTTTCACAGTAGTCACTTTCACAGAATTCATAAAATGGTAAATGCTTCAGACAATAACCTAAACTGCACATAAGACAGATACCTTACTAAACACGGGTTAGTATCAACATGACAAATGTAGTATGTCCAAATTTCATTCATACTATATTGAATGTACTTTATTAATAACAATGAAGTAAGTTCCTCATTTAATCAAGTACCAACTCAGACAGCATAATGTTGCTGGACAACTTTTTAGAACAGATTTTGCAAATGCCTATAATGCCTTCTAGGTGTCTGTCTAGGTAGACAGCACAAAAATCTCTCTCCTTCCCACACCCTCCTACATCTCCACCCAAAAAGTGTCCATCAGTCAATGGTGTCGTTGTTGTCCACAGCACTCAGACTGATTTTGTTCTCATCACTTCTCTTTGATGTGAAATCCTGTGAGGTTTAAACTCCTTCACCTAATAGATTCTCCCTTATTTGTCTTTCTTTCGTTCGTTTTCATTCACAGCTTAATCACTCACGTACAGTGTATCCCATAATTCCAAGCAGTTATTGTCTATAAGCTAAGCTAATCTGCCTGGCGTCTGTGTTGTTTTGTGGGGGTGTGGGAGTACAGGCTCTCAGGGTGTGGAGGTGTGTTTTAGGGTGTGACTTAAGCAGACTGTTCCTGCGGGGAACAGATCGTTCGACCTATACTCGCTGGAAAAACGTGCCTCTACCTACATTTTGTGCAAAACTACAAAAATGAATCTATACATACAATTCACTGCAGTTTCCATATGATATGAACACTAGTGGCAGTAAAACTCCAACTGTTGTTGTTCCTTTCACATGAATTCTGATTAGAGGCCAGAATTTCATGCTGTTTTTTGCACAATACTATGTTATGACCTCAAATGACCTCATATGAATGGCTTTTCTACGTGGTAAAATTGCTCAATACACACCTGGTACAGCACTGCACTTGTCATGTGAGATGCAATTCACTGCAGTTTCCACATGATATGAACGCTAGTGGCAATAAAACAGCAACTACTTTTATTCCTTTTCACACACATTATGATTACAGGCCAGATTTTCACGCTGTTTCTTGCACAATACTATGTTATGACCTCAAATGACCTCATATGAATGGCTTTTCTATGTGGTAAACTTGCTCGGTAGCACATCTGGTACAGCACTGCACTTTCCATCTGATATGAACGTTAGTGGCAGTAAAACACCAACTAGCCTGCTTTTATTCCTTTTCACACAGATTATGATTACAGGCCAAATTTTCACGCTGTTTCTTGCACAATATTATGGTATTACCTCATATGAATGGCTTTTCTATGTGGTAAACTTGCTCGTTAGCACATCTGGTACAGCACTGCACTTGTCACGTGAGACTCTCGGTTAGGAGTCCTATAAGTGCGAGTAATGATAAAAGAGTTGAAAGATTTGTAGAATCAAGTTAAAATGTTATGGTTGCTTCTTTTCATTTCACATTTGAAAAATATCCAAACTGTGCAATAAGTACAACAACCAACATAATAAAACGTTGCTAGGATCACATTCAATTGTTTTGGATAAAACTATATGTTTGCTCACTGTACACTTAATTTTGAAAGTGTCGCTAAACATCCAAGAACCTATGTAAGATTATTTTGCAGAAATGTCACCACAGGCATGTTTTTCCAATGAGCCTGGGTTGAGATCATGATAGAGCCTAAAAGCTGCTGCTATCAGCCGCTAATGGAGCCCGAGACAACTCGGCCTGGCTAATGCTCACAGTATCTGCAATCTCTTAAGGTAGACAGGGTCAAGGATGCACATTTTTCATCACAACCAATTACACCCCTTCTTCACCCCTCCCCCTTCTCATTCTCTGTCTGTCCCAACGCGCTTCACATTCAAGTGGTTGGGAATTCCTTTTACAAGAAACAGAGCAGCATTTGATCTGCATGGCCTCAACAGACACTCTTATTGTGCCTTTAAATAGAGCAGAAATCGAGAAAAAGATCTTAAAAATCCCCACCAATGTGAACTCGGATCTGAAGTGAGGGGTCGCTATTCATCGGACGGCTTGGCAACCGCGATAGAGCGACAATCTTGACCTTCTTGTTTTTCTGGAATTCCAAACATTCGCCAGCCGTCTCTTTCTGTCTCTATTTTCTCAATCTGCTTTTTGTTTCTATTTCTCTTTCCATCTCTTTCTCTGAGAGTCATGTGCAGGCATTTCAGGGGAGCCTTCAATTAGCCTTCGACCCGTGACCTTTGGCCTGTAATTATAAAAACAGCAAGAAGAGATACGGTACTCAGCTGGAGGTTTGTATGAACATGCAGATGTGTGGATAGAGGGGGGAATGGTGTGGGGGAGGGACTGTGTGATTGTATTTCAGATGACTCAGCTAAGTGTGAAAACCACAGCGAGTCACAGGCCTCAAAACACATCTACCATATCTTTCATTGCTCTCTTTTCTTAGGGTCCTGATGGTTTTACTGACAGAATCAAACCTACTTATTCAAAACTGTCAGAGAATGTCAACTTCAGTACAAATAGAGAAATTTTATTTATTTATTTGTTTTTATTTATGAGATCGGATAGTTTAGAGCAGAGCTTTCTTTTGAAGGCCGAAGGAAAATCACTTTCATGAGCAGGTCTAACTGTTGTACTGTGTTTCTTAAAAGTATAGTTTATAAAATAAACTCATTATTTAATCACCCTCATGTGGTTCCAAACCTGTATGACTTTCTTGCTTCTGTGAAACACAAAAGAGGATATTTTGAAAAATGTTTAAACTGTTTTGTCTATAAAATGAAAGTAATTTTTTTTTGTTTAGTTTTTTTGTCAAATGGGTCTAACACTGCTTTGGACTTTCATTTTTAACACAAAACAAAACAAAAAATGAAACAAAACAAAACACACACACATACACACACAAAAAAAACAAACAAAACAAAAACCATCTTTTATGTTATGTTGGACATTCATTTTCATCAAAACAAAACAAACAACAACAAAACACATCTTTGGACTTTTCAACAAAACACAAAATATCTTTTATCTTCCACAGAAGAAAGAGAGTCAAACAGGTTTGGAACAACTTTGGAACAAATTAAAAATACAGTAATAATAATAATAATAATAATAATAATAATAATAATATATTCTTTAACCATCCCATTTGGTGAGAAATATGAACCTTTTCTTTATTAGTAAAGTTCAATTATGAGAAATAATCTTTGGTGAGGGCAAAAGGAACTTGTCTGATGATGTTCAGACTTGAGAGGCTGACTCACAGCTGTATGTTGTAACAAACAGTCGGGATTTTGCATATATGGAGATTTAGTAGTGCTTCATGTTATCACTTTTTACAGACTCTCAACAAATTAGAAACCAGTTTAACACCTAAAGAAGGAAAAAGAATAATGTTCATTGTATTTGAATTAAACTGCATTAAATTTGAACCCATCTGCATGGACATTGCTGTCACGCTGTGCATCCGTTTCATAAAATCAGTAAGACGGTCATATAAACACTAGAATGACAGAAATGTTCAGATGGAATGTGATGAGAAAATGGCGTAGATTCAAACCTAGGTCCCTGCAAGCGTATGCGGCAACTGCTTTGCCATGGCTATGACGCAACAGTTGCTCATCTTTTTAGGTTTTTCCATGTATTCATCAACCACAGCTGTCAGTAATACATTTCCATTTAGATGCGTTGATTCTCTGAGGTAGAGTGTGCTAAATTTCGTGTCCCTCTCAGTGTGACCCCCTCTATGGCGCCGATGTGATGAGTCGCCTTCACCCACAGGTAGCGAGTCACTGCTCAAGAAGTTCTTAGACCCCCTGGATCCTATAGAGCCTGAAGACTAATGCCAGATGAGCAGTTCGGACGGTACTGTGTGGGTGTGGGCCGCTCTGTTGCAGCCGCGTGGGCTGGGGATGTTAGTGACGTGTCTATAAAATAAACAACTCTAAAACTCAACCCAGAAGACAGTAAAGGGCTTTCACTGAACCAGTACGTCCCAGGGGAATAAAAACACCCTACGCATTCAAAACACAACAATTCATGATTGGTCGTGAGTCAGACTGAAGGGTTCCAGGGTCTTAAATTTAAAGGTGATGTGTGTCATTTTTTTGATATGCACAATTTAATATGCAGAGACAAATATTAAGTAACAATTTTCTAGGACGATTTCCCCAAAAAGTAAATACTCTGTGATTCAAACATTGCTGTTTGTTTGAGAATCCTGAAAAACCCAACAGAGCAATATTTGCTCATGACAAAACAAAATGATACATCTAAAGGTTTCACTTGTTGACTTATATTAAAAGTAACAGGTAAAAATATTTAATGTTGGCATAAAGCTTCTTTTTTCTATAGCACAGTGGTTCTCAAACCTCTCCTGGGGACCCCCAGACACCACACATTTTGTATGTTTCTCTCATAGGCCACACCCATTTCAAGTCTTGCAGACTCTACTAATGAGCTGATGAATTGAATCAGGTGTGTTAAATGAGGGAGATGTACAAAATATGCTGTAGTTGGGGGTCCCCAGGACAGGTTTGAAAACCACTGCTATAGCGTACCATGATATTACCAACTGAAACCATCGCTGTACCATGGTCAGTATTTTTTCTAATAGTCTGCTCTCAGAAGTCTTATTTTTGAACTTCTTGTAGCATACCTTGTTTCCCACAGCTCTGAAACATGATGTAAATCTGCGGGCTTTTATACCTTGTTCACTCCTAAAACATTTGCAGTGTTAAGAGCTGCTACCTGATTATAATGTTATTCCCAAATAAACTCATCCACCACTTCACAAGGGAACGCAAACCCCGAACACTGGTGTGCTTATGCACTCTTAATTTGAGTTAATTATTGTTTGATTTCACTGAGCCAGTCAGTGCGTCTGTAAGTAGAAACAAATGTAGTTCACCCTCTGGTAGCGCAAGAAAACAAACAGCCATGAGCTGATCAAATAAGCAGCATGAACAGATTCATTACAGGCAGTGGATGACTGTCATCAGGGCAGAACTAAACCAAACACACTTCCTCCAGTTCACATGGCTCAAAAATGCTAGTGTGACACACATTTGCCTACTGCAAGTTTTCAGCTTAGATGTTCACTGCCAGTTCTTAATGACTTGAAAATTCAGAATAATACAGCCAAATGTGTGTTTCCAGCTTAGCGACATATATTAAACTAGTTTAACATTTAAAAAAAAAAAAACCTTTAAACATGCAATTGTGGCCAAATGTATGGAAGACAGTTTCTGCCATGAAATTAAAAAAAAGAAAAAGAAAAAATTGGTTGAACCAGTTTTGATGTGTTGGGCTGATCGGGTATATTTATAAAACTATGCACTTCTCATGTAAGACCATTTAAATTTGTGCTTGGGTCCTGGGTATTTTTTCTTCTATTAGATGTTTTTGTGAACATAGACAATATTTACAGTGATTCCATGAAATAATATCTTTTGTTGGGTGGTAAGCTTTGGCGAAAGGCCTAAGAATCCAAAAGCTGCAGTCATCAACACCTCTCACCCAGAGCAACCACACAGCATGTCTTCTCTTCTCTCCCATGACATATTTTCCTCTAGGTTTCTCTTAATAGCCCAACACTATATACCTGTATTATTGCGCTTCTATAAAAAGCTGAGACTGTTATAACAGAAAGAGCTTATTGTTTGTTGCAAATCCCTTCATATATTACTCTGCAGACCTTCTGCCAACTTCTGATCCATTCACTGGAGTTCTGTCTCTATTTTAGGATTATTATGACACAAAAGCCTCACCCTCTCTCACTGAATTCACCTCTTTTCACTAGTTAACCCTTAACCTTTTCTGTTTCTTTCCCTTCAGCTCTTAGTCATCCTCACTGCTTTGAATAGTTTTGCTCTGAAAAAGTTAAATTACAGTTTTAAAATGATGGGCTTTAATCCTGAATGTTTTTTAAAGCCCTGCCTGTTTTTTTCCATGCTTATCTGGTCACTTTAGTCATTAATAAAAACATTAATGAATTTGAAAACCACAAAATATGGTGCAGTTTAGTTTGTTTTGCAACCAAGTGAAAGCTCATTTATACAATTGTAGAGCCTTCTGTTCTGTAGACAATCCTTAAAAAAACCTTTTTGGTCAAAGTTGTGCTGAATCCAAATGTAATATTTCAGTGAATATTTTACAGACATAACTCTGATAACAGCAGAATATACAGTTCCGCATGAGGAATTTGCAAACGTTAATGCATAAGCTTTCCTGCAGATCTTGCAAAACTCTTTTATGATACAATGCCATGGACTTTGTAAAATCTGGCAAATCTACTGACAATATAATTATTTTTAAAATGTGTACAAATTTCTAAAAATATATATGAAGTTGTGCGTGTGAAACTTTTTGCATACTGAGTATGCAAATAGACCAAAAAAAAAAAAGTTCTGCATTTGCATTGCTACATTGCTATAAAAAGCTAAACTACTATAAATACAACTGAACAACAGTCATGCTACTTAAAGGGATAGTTCACCCAAAAATGTTGTCATTAATTCTGTCATTATTACTCACTCTCATGTCGTTTCAAACCCGTAAGACCTTCGTTCATCTTCAGAACACAAATTATGATATTTTTGATGAAATCTGAGAGTTTTCTGACCCTGCATAGACAGCAACACCACTACCACGTTCAAGGCCCAGAAAGGTAGTGAGGACATCGTGTCCATGTGACATCAGTGGCACAAAAAGTAGTCTTGTAACTTCGTAACATTACGGTTGAACCACTGATGTCACATGGACTATTTTATTGATGTCCTACGTTTCTGGGCCTTGAACGTGTCAGTTGCAGGGCCAGAAAGATCTTGGATTTCACCAGAAATATCTTAATTTGTGCTCTGAAAATGAAAGAAGGTCTTACAGGTTTGGAACATCATGAGGGTGAGTATTTAATGACAGAGTTTTCATTTTTGGGTGAACTAACCCTTTAAAGATGTATTTAATTTACTAGTGTCGCTACTTTTAGCCAGTTGCTCTCCAACAGTAGCTCCTTTAGTGTCTTCCTGTCTCTTTTGTTGTAGTAATTACGGTTGCTTTGAGGTCAGTCAGACCGGTTTATGGAGAAAATGAAGGGTTTACAGCTCCGATAGATTGAATGGAATGTCTGTGACAGTTTTTGCCCTTGAGCACTTCCAAAATATCCCAGATACAATGAGGTTGATTCGGCCCCCAGAGAAATGCCTCCACAGTGGGAAAAAGTCATGACCGTTACGGATATCGCCCCATCTTCTGTGCACGCTTTACCCCCACACTGTGATTTACTTACAGCATGTTATCTCGCGGTGCTAAATCATCAAGTGGGAACACAGAGACTGATTCTGATTGCCAAAATGTCCTAACCCAAGCTTTGTTGAAATTTATCACCAATTATTGAAATGTCAGAGAGTAGGAAGTGTTCAAAGGTGACCACAATTTGGTGTTTAAAATCACAGTTGTAGGCAGATTAAGGTTTGATTGTAGAATAGTGAAATGTCAGGGTTGTGCACAACTTCTCCCACATCTACAGCCCCCATGTATGTGACTCATACCACCTTATCAAACATCAAGCTCCAAAAGTTTGCGGTGAGGTGGGATGTTTAGTTCTGAGATAGAAACTCTCTTTTTTCCAGGAAATTCAGCCCCACTTTAATAATAAAGAAAGATGCATAAGCAGAAAGAGGAGGGAAACGCAACAAATGCATCCCTTGTGCTAGCTCGCACGCTTAGCGTCCCCACCCAGACTCAAGGTCAAACAATACCCAGTTCAGCATTTACTCTCTCGTGGCAGGGCGTTCACTCCCTCGGAGTGTGTGAAGACAGAGAAAGAAATAGACATATTTCAAATATTTAAAAATAGGGAGGTGGAGATGTGAAGAACAACCAAATTGATCTTAAGCACAAGATGTACAGCTGCATAATAAAATATGCTCTCAAAAGAACAAAACCAGATCTGCCAGTCTCAGAGAGGCGTGTTCTGTCAGAACACGAGGCAGTTATCTGTTTTTTGGCACCATTGCAGATCGTTAAAGTCTATTTGTTAAAGAATAATACAAATCCTCCCACAGAAGTATTGCTGTGGTTTTATGAGAACTGAGTGTGTTTTGCACTAAAGTATATAATTCAAGGTTCAAGCTGTTCTTGGCTTGTTAGAACGAAAATATGAACCTTCTGTTTGTTTACAAGCATTCTGGGATATTTAGATTCTGTTGGGCTAAAAAACTGATTGCCAGCACATACCAACGGTTATTACCCTTTTTGAAGCACACTTTCAACAGGTGTACGTTTACAACTCTTTAAGTTTGGCCTCACACTTTAAAGGGATAGCTCACCTAAAAAAACCAAAGCAAAATTATCATGTTATTGTCATATTAACTTACGCTCATATTGTTTCAAACCTGTGTGACTTTCTTCTTCTGCAGATCACTGTTTTTATCTGTACAATGAAAGCCAATGCGGCCCAAAACAAAACTGGTTCCCATTGACTTTCACTGTCAAAAACAAAAACACTTTTCATATGAACCTTCTATTCATTTTGGCATGTTTAGATTGAGTTGGACTAAAAGAAAAAACAACAGGTGACTTGCTTTCTTCTGCAGAGCACCGTTTTTATCAATACAATGAAAGTCAGTGGGGTCCGAAACACAGTTGGACCCCACTGACTTTGATTGTATTGCAAAAATTTAAGTATTTTAGCATGTTTAGATTCAGTTGGACTAAAAAACGATTTCCAGCACATAACAACAGTTATTAGATTATTGGAAGCACATTGACAGGTGAACATTTACAACTCTTCAAATTTCGCCTTGTGCACAATTAAAGGGATTGTTCATCAAAATAATTACAATTCTGTCATATTTACTAACCCTCATTTTGTTTCAAACCTGAATGTCTTTTTGTCTTATGCAGTGCACTGTTTGTATTTGTACAATGGAAGTCAATGGAGTCCAATCAAAATTGGACCCCACTGAATTTAATTGTATGGTCCAAACCTTTTTTTAAAGGTATTTTAAACCCTTTGCATTAAAGGCTGTGAGATGCAGGAGGTTGCTGGGAGGAAGGTGACAGACGCTTGTTAGAACAGCACATATGTTTGTTAGGAAGAATATAGCTGGTCTTTGTGAGTGTGGATGAATGAAGCATATTGCTTCTTAATGCCCATCAAAGCACTGCACACAAACAGAGATGGTGAGACAGGCTTTCTGACAGGAGGGACAACGTATCTTAATCAAAGACACCGCCGGGGTCACGTATCTCAGCCGCCCGGTGCGTGTGCAGGGATATGTCATGTCCTTATCTCCCTTAGAGAGTGTGTTCAGGTGTTAAGGAGGTGAGAAGCTGACCTTAGACAATGATACGTCTGCTGCTAATGAGGTGTTTCAGAGAAGACGGACCAAACTGAGATGGTGTGGACACAGCTGAAGTGCTTTCACTTAAATTCAAACACATACACATTAGCTCTGATCCAAAACCCAGTGAGTAGTTGTGAGTTTTGAAAATTATAAACTAACATTGTTAGATAAACAAACAATAAAGAAGTGGCTGTGAATTCAATTCCAAAAAGTATTCAAACTAATGGTACAAAACATTTGGTGGCTTTGTGGTACAAAACTTTCAGTGATAAATTTCCTTTAAAACATACACTACCTGTCAAAAGTTTTTGAACAGTAAGATTTTTAATACTTTTTAAAGAAGTCTCTTCTGCTCACCAAGCCTGCATTTTTTTGATCCAAAGTACAGCAAAAAACAGTAAAATTTTGAAATATTTTTTACTATTTAAAATAGCTGTTTTCTGTTTGAATATATTTTAAAATGTAATTTGTTCCTGTGATTTCAAAGCTGATTTTTTTTTAGCATCATTACTCCAGTCACATGATCCTTCAGAAATCATTCTAATATTCTGATTTGCTGCTCAAAAACATTTATTATTATGTTGAAAACAGCTGAGTAGTCAATCAATATAAAACATCCTTGCTAAATAAAAGTATTAATTTCTATAATTTCTTTCCCCAATATAATAATAATAATAATAATAA
>JAFVLL020036309.1:0-30221 GCA_021397915.2 Tor tambroides | reverse complement strand
GGTTTGTTAAACCGAGGGAACAGTTTACGAATTCGTGAGCACGGTTTATAAACTGAGGGGACGGATTGCAAAACCGTCGCCACGGATTGTTTTTTATTTCTCCTACAGGTGACGTGCCGGGCTCCGTATTAAACAGCGCTAGCTGTTTGGAATTATTTTTTGTTGGCGAAACGGAGCAAAAACAGGCAACATGGTGTCTAAAACGTAAGTCTCTTAATATTAACTTATTGTTTTTTGAACAGTTGTATAAAATCAATATCACATTTGTAATCATGCTTATTTTTGAAGAAAAAACGGCACTCTTCGTGTGATTTTTACTATATGAAATGATATATAGGCCTACTCTGTATACATTTTCTGCCCCCATATCTTGAATTTTGTGATCATTCTTAATGAATTTTAATAGACTGAATCATGCCGTGAAAAACACACTGTAAATGCGCATGTGCACTATTTAACCCACTAGACTTCATTACTTAATGCGTGCGCTCTGTAGGGGTGTTTTGAATGGTTTTTGCAAAATACTCGATATTGTCAAATTGCACATCGTTAAAACAACAATTACAATATTATCGCAGACGATATATATCGCACACCCCTAGTCTGGTATGGACAGCCAAATTGTTTGTCGCTGGAATCTTGTCACGTCGCGTGAAGTTGGGACACGAGACTCACAGAATAGAATTTATGGCGTTCCAGGGCTATCGCTGTAGCTGAAAAAAATGCAGATAGCGACGTTCATCCTGATGAAACATCAATAAACATATGATTGCAACAATATATGGTTGATCTGTCTTCAAGCCATCTTGGGTATTTTATATAATGAAATGTTATACATATGTTAACATAGCCTTCTATCACTGTATAGAAATAGGCTAGAATGATTTCTTCCTCATTCTCTGATATGAAACCATGTCAGATTATTGATACAGTTATTTCAAATACTCGACTGATATTATTAAGTGAATTTGGATTAAATACATGTCATGTTTGACAGCAGGTTTGTAAACAGTCTCACACATTGCAAAACTGTGTCGCAGGCGTGGTACTGTGGTAAAGTTTTTTCTTAGCACGTGCGACATATACTGTATGTCTGCAAGGGCATTTAGATGTAAAGACATTTCCAATTAATTACCAATGTCTCCCACTTTTTTTTCTTTATTATTCTCCAAACACTAGTTGTGAACCTCCACAATGATTTCGGGATAATTTCTTGGAATAACTAAAGTAACAGTCATGAAACTTGCAGAAGTAGTATCCAATTCCAAAAATGGCCTATTGGGCATCCATGATTTCTGTCAGGGAAATATGCCTCTTATTAATAGGACATTAATGAAGACCTTAGTCATTTAGTAGGCAGGCATTGTATCTGATTTTGTGCATTTTTTGTGTTGACCTTTCTTTCCAGAGCTTCTGAATGCTGGGCCCTCCAACAGAACAAGACCACACCTCAGTTGGCAGGCTGCCAATAATGTGTACATTAGCGTTCACAAAAAAATCTACTCAGAGCATATAAACAAGACCCAATATGAACCCGCTGAACTTCACTGTCCTCACCCTGGGCTGTTTTGGGTGTCTTTTCTTGTTTCCAAAAAGTTGGCTGACAAGTGAAACTACAGTAAATACAGTGACAGCTGCAGCAGCAGTATGTTAGGAAAAGACATGCAGATCTTTTCATCTTAACAAATAAATATCTAGATATTTTTGTATATGTATATACTATTTAGAATTGAAAAGAGTCTTAACAAATCTTTGCGGAACTAAAGTAGTATTTATACAGACATATCCAAACATACATTAAAGCTGTGTTTAGTTTGTAGTAGCACAGTCCAAGTTGTGTTAGCAAGGTATCCAGATCCAGCCAACAGCTTAATCTGCTCAGATAATGTGGTTTTTAATTGAAAAGGTTTGTTTTATATATTAATGCTGCACAGCTGTATTCACCAGATGGTGAGAAAATGTATCAGTGTATCAGCAGGCTTGTACCGCTCTGGGATCAGCGAAAAACTCCCCTCGTCTGAAATTCATAAACACACAGCGAAAGTGCTGTTGAGAAAGCTGTTGTGAGGAGTAATACAGGATGTTTCAGAAAGACTTCCACTTCAGCTAAAAGCTAAATCCAGGAAATTCATTATTCAGTATCAGCACAAGCGATTCCTCGAGTTAGGCTTCCTTATGGGAATTTTACAGTAACTTCTAGATCGCTGACTTTTTTGAGTGCTGTTATTTTATTATTGCACTGAGGCTAGTCTAAAGGATTTTACTGCAGCAATTGGATTTGGAATGAACAACAATTAGGCCTGGGGTCAGTCTTAGTTAAAGAAACAGTGTTGTGTTGCTCCTAAATCGTATATTATTTGATCTTATACATGTCTGTCATCAAAGGAGTGTTATCTAACATAGATGAGTTGTTGTTGTTGTTGTTGTTGTTGTTGTTGTTTTTCCAAAAGCGTGACATTTTCCAGTAGGTGTACCATTTTATTGCTTTCATGGAGTTTTATAATAGTGTATATAGTGGTACAAAAATATATTTTTGTATGTGTTTTGTTTGTAAAGAGATGTGTATAATTAAAATATATAATAATATATAAATTAGAATAAAAATCGATACAAATTATAAACTATAATATAAATGTAATACTGTTTAATATATATTATTTGTTTTTGGAGTTTTTGAACACTTTTATTTGATCAAAATGTAGATAAAAACAGTAATATTGTGAATATTATTATTACTTTTCTTATCATTGAATCATTGAAATATTACATCTGAATATTTGAAAATGTTTTAACATGATTTCATCAAATTATTCTAATATGCTATTATCATTCTAACATGATATTTAAAATAGAAATATTCTTTGAATATTTAAAATGGAAATCTTTTGTAACATAAATGTGAATGCCATATAAATTTGATGCAATTTAATGTAGTACATTGATTACAAAAAACATATTATTTTTTGTAGTGGAGCAAGTGAAAATGATGACAGGGCGAGTAAAGGTTATTATATAAAAATATATTTAAAAAATTAAGCTGTGAGGTATAGGTATGGAGTTGTTTCTCAAAGACTCCTAAGAAATGTTACTAAATTAACAGGAATCATTTGATGAGATTTACTTGATCACTTAACTGAAATGAAAAGTATTGCTACAGGCATGATTCTTGTCAGTTATTTTGTCCTATTGTTATTGTTATCATCCACTATCTGTTTTTCTCACTCCTCCTCCCTTTCAGTCCTCAGTGTGGGTGGCCTTTCCTGATCCTTCATCACTTTGTGACAATTAACTAGAGATCGTTTTCATATCATCCAGGAAAACAAGGGCCATAAAATGTTTTGTCAGCTCCAGAGTGGCGCGAAATTACATGGCCATTTCATCCTCCAGGTGCAAGCCTAGTTCGGCTCCAATAGAGGCAGGCAATCACTCATTGTGACCAGTGAAAGCAGCCCCAATCAAAGTGGTGTCTGGCTAAAAGAGGCAGGCTTCCTAATGAGAGCTCTTCAGTGTAGCAGGGGAATGTGCTATAATATCGGCTCTCAGCCAAAGAACAGCCGCTATAGATCACTGCTGCTACAGTATGGAGAGTGATTAAGCAGCATGGCCTCTGAAAACCTCCATACTGCTTCACACACCCCTGTTTTCATTTGCAGATTTATCAATATGATTATGTCACAGGCCAACAAGACAAAGTGTTGTAAAAGAACACACTCAACCCACAAATCAGTGTTACGTGTTGAAAGCATGCACAGAATATGCAAATTAAGCTTTGTCTTGTGCATTTCAAGGTATAGTTCACCCAAAAAAGGAACATTTTGTTATTTAATTACTCATCTACATGCTGTTCCAAACCCATATGCTTCTGTTTTTGTTTGTAAAATGCAAAATGTAAACTGTCTGAACATTCTTTGCGCAGATTTTTTGCAGAATCTTTCATTTTCTTTCCATATAACAACAATGCGACAATAACAACAGCGACCACATCTATCTAAAAAAAAAACACATTTTTGAATGACATGAGGGAAAATGCATGTACACTGTATTGCCAAAAGTATTGGATCGCCCCCTTCTAATGAACAGGTTTGACTACAAATTTCTATGAGTACAAATCTTAATGTTAAAGCATATAATGATATTCTAGGAAATTGTGTGCTTCTACTATTATAGCAACAGTTTGGACAGGACCCTTTTCATTTTCTAATGTATACATTCAAAAAAATGATTGATTAGTCAGCACTTGACTGGTTCAAAAAACCAGGCACTAATCCCAGCTTGAACACCTCTGGTGTGACTGTAAATGCAGACCTTGAGCCAAAAACTCATCACCAAACACTGGCTGACTGTACATGTATTATGAAATATTTTTAGACACTCAAAACTGCTGCAACAGATGGAAATACAATTTTTAAATTACAGTATGAATTATGTTCCCATCGTTGTTGCCACAGATTTGGAAGTGCATTTTTCTGTTCTAAAGAAGGAGGTGTCCCAATATTTTTGTCTATATAGTGTATGTACAAGTCATTTGTTGGCAAGTCATTTGAGTTTTTGGCTCAAGGCCTGCATTTACAGTCATACCAGAGGTGTTAAACTGGGATTAGGACTTGGTTTTATGCAGACCATTCAAGTTCTTCCACACTGACTGAATCAGTAATTTTCTTTTTGAATCTTGCCTTATACACAGAGGCATTGTCGTGTTAGAATAGAAAAGGGTCCTGTCCAAACTGTTGCTATAAAATTAGAAGCACACAATTTCCTAGAATATCATTATATGCTTTAACATTAAGATTTGTACTCATAGAAATTACTAAAGTAGTCAAACCTGTTCATTAGAAGGGGGCGACCCAATACTTTTGGCAATATAGTGTATGTGTGTATAATTCTTTGATGGATAATTGCTTTAAAACTGTGAAGTACATGCATGATTCATGACTTCAAAATAGCATCTATTCACAAGCAAGACATTCTGGGTCAGACATCTGTGTTTGTGCAGTGTCTTTTTGTTTTCCTGTAGTAATCTAAAGAGATTACAGTACGTATTATACCTACTTGAAGGTCAACACTGAAAGAATTTCACATTTTCCCCAGAGCTGTCATGGATTCCAGTGGCATGTTTCTCTTTCATTCATAGAGCATATTATAAGCACCACTTGATGGATCTCTTGGGTTGAGTTGAGGTCTGACCAAACATCTGTGGTTCGGTAAATTATATGATTGAGGTTGTGTTGTTGTTTTATTTAGCCATATGAAATCTGATTTTGCTTTTAAATTACAAATTATTTCCACTCCTTTGAAGTAATTAAGTTTTTAGATCATCATTCTCCTCCTAAACACTTCAAGCAGTGAGCAGCTGCACAGAGGGCTTGGCATTATGAGATGCATCTCTTTGATTTCTTTTGAAGGTATACAGCGAATACTATAATATGATTTTTCCAACATCTGGGCTGAAAGAGAGGAGTACCTTCAAAAAACTAAGGAGGATGAGTGTGCTCGTCTATAGAGCTCAATTACAAGCACCAGAAAAGACGGACTTGTATATCTCACTCTTCTGCTAGTTTGTTTCAAAGTCCAGCTGCATTGAAGAGCAGACCACATTGCACAAAAAAAAGGAAATGACATCATAGAGAGGACCCCTGCAGACACTCATGACTGTGTGTCAGGGTCTTTTAAAATATCAGATAATTTGTGGTTAGTTCAGGTTGTAAGATGTAATGTGGAGCAACCTCCCCCAAAATGTGATATTAATTAATAATTTATATAAAAAAACAAACTTAAGATTGTATACTCACGGGTATTCAATATGTATGCAAAATATGTTAATTTTTTATAATTTAATATTTATACATATATATTTACATATACATATGGTAATTTGGGAAAGAAAAGAAACTCTGGATAGATGAAAACCTACAAGTGTTGATAGAAACCAACCCATTATGATTTGAGGAAGTGAAACCGGTCATATTTATACCCAGAGATTTTAGCTGCTTTAGTGTCTGGTTACCATCTTGTTTAACTACCCGTGTGCTTCCTGAACATTGTTGCACGCTCCCAGCCTATTGACTTAAGAGCTGCAAAGTTTTCCCACACTACTGCGGGGTATCCCGCACGGGAATAGTGGTGATGTCATGAGCTACCACAAATTCCAGCACAGAGGCTTGAAAAACGTTGTTATCATCCGAAAACACGAAGACAGGAAGGCGCTGTGACAGATCGAAATGTTTGAGCTCCGGGTTTCTCCGAATTATTACTCATATGTGACTATGGAATTTCATTTGAACGCTGCCTTCTTGTGCTGTGTCTTTGTATGCAGGCTGACTTATAAAAAGTTTTATATCTGTGGGTTTATTTTTAAGAATGATCTTCTCTGAGTGTTTTTAGTATTGCACAAAAGCTCCAATAAATTATTATGATTTCACAAACAAACAGCCTTGCCGCAAATTCGTAATGTAGCCACAAGACATTGATGGCTAAATTGATACTTAGTCGATTCAACAGGCAAAATATCCTTTCCTCGTGGTGGAAGCCAAGCCAACGGTCTACCTCAGGAGTCACTGTGGCTGTTAAGGATAGCAGCAGTACTCTTTTAGCTTTGCTCTGCCTCTCCACAACAAACATGTCTTAGAAAAACACAGCCACAAGACCACATTGCGGGCCAAGATCTTCCAGCTCTTGCCTTTGGGGGTTGGCTCAGACTCCGCGTGCAGTTCTAGCAAAGTGTCCTCTGGCACTTGAGAGTTCTCACACCACTGAGACTCTCTGACCCATATTTGACTGTTTGGGAAGTTTGCAGCTGGAGGAGCTTGTAGGGTTTTAGAGCCTCATGGTGGAGCTGATTGAGTCGAGTATACCTGAACCAGCTGTGAGGCTTTCCGCACACTGCGCAATCCCTCCAAGTTTGTGTTCCTGCAGGCGGAAAGTTAAAGCGGTGTAAAGGATCTGAGAAGCACATGTGCAGACAGAGGTTTAAGGGTTGATCTGAGTCGCGATTAAAATGTTTTCGTTAACCCGAGCCCCATAAGCGGCTGGGTCGATAACAGGAAGATATTTTATTTACTTTTTTCTTTTTTAGAAAGAAAGAAGGGGAGTTAAGGACTAGTAACGCAGACAGATGGGCGTATTGTCCGAGAGAAAAGCGCCGTACCTCCCCCTCTGGCTCCCCGACTGATCCTGCGCTCCGTCCACCTCCATTCTCCGTCGCTCTATTCTTGCCATTTCATTGTGAGGGGAAGATAAATAGAATGTGAGAAGAAATGCATTTTACGGGATGAGGGGATCTTGGGTCATTTGGGTGGTCCTATGCTGAGCTTAGACGCCTGATCCCGGCACAGATGATGACTAGGGCTTTACTTTGCTGAGTCTTGCACTCGGTGTACCTGAAGGGTTGTATTACAGTCATGACGAGTGCCGGAAGCACAGAGTGCATACAGCACGCATTGTACTCTACGTAGAGTCACATTACAATAGCCATCTTTTCTTAGCATCTAATTGTTGCTGCTTGAAGATGAAAGAGGACAGTTTGTTTTGCACGAAATCCCTTAAATGAAATCCACTGAGTGGTTATCGCCTTATGTAATGGCAAACTCTACAAGTGTCTCATAAACTTATTCCAAAGTAATTTTCCATCTATTAGTTGTAAATATTTGAACAGTGTTAGCGTAGGTAGAGGTAAGCAGATTGCTTTTAAAGGTATGAAGTCTTTTCTTTATACTAAAGGTTTTTGTGATATGGATATAATATAGAAAAGTGTGCACATTCAACTCAAGTCCGGAACAGGTGCAGGACTAAAGCAGTTCTAAAGTGCTAATTTATAATAAAGCGATAAATGATGACAGTTCTTGTCATGTTTTGTGGAAGTACTAATGGAAAGCATGTGAGCAATATATCTGCTCACCACTGTCTGTTTGGCAGCAGTACTCTAGCTTGTAATCAAACTTTTATCTCTAATAAAACATTTGAAAACCCTATTCAAACATATGTAATATGTAGGCCTACCCTACCCTTCAGAAGTTTTGGGGTTGTTAAGATTTTTTTTTTTTGAAAGACGTCTTTTATGCTCACCAAGGCTGCATTTTTTTAAAGAAACATTTAGAATTTTTTATTATTATTAATATTATTATTTTCATGAATGTCGAAAACAGATTTGCTTTCTTTTTTATTTTATTTCATTTATTTTTTATTTATTTATTTTTTTATGGAAACCATTTTTTCAGGATTCTTTGATTAATAGAAAGTTCAATACAACATTTTTCTTTTCTTTTTTTTACATCATACATTTTTACTGTCACTTTTGGTAATTTAATGTGTCCTTGCTGGATAAATGTGTTAATTTCTTACTGACCTCAAACTTTTGGATGGTAAGGCCCCACAACCTTTTATTTGACTACAGTTTTCGGAGCACAAGCATTGGGGTTGGGTTTCTCGAAACCACCCCATAATTTACATCCTGCATAAAAGTTAAAAACACACTAATAGCCCCTGTTTATGTGTTCCAGGGACTTAAAGCCTGATGAGACATACACCTACCACGTACTGACAGTGTCTAGAAGAGCAGAGAGTGAACCATCTCCTCCTCTCTCTCACCAGCTGGGCTCACCCTACTGTGGAGATGGACTCATCCAAAAGTAAGTTCACTCTCTAAACTCTCACTGCATTCACTATAAATCTAATGGAAATGAAAAATGTACATATCCTTGTGGTTTACTGCAACCACTGTGGTTGACAATGGTTATAGCCATGTTATGAAAATAGTAGGGATGTAACGATTCACTCAACTCACGATGCAGTATTATTCACGATACTGATTTCACAATATAATTTTGTCACGATTTTCTTCAACAAAATGAGATTCAAGAAAAACTATAAATGAAAAGGTGTCCTTTTTTATTGCTTGGACAAAATGCTGCATGTTTCCTTGTGAAATTAAAATATGTAGCTACAATAACATAACTAAATAGAAATTTTAAAACAACCCCTAAATCAAATAAGTAAATAATACAAATAAAAGAAATCTCCTCATATAAACAAACTAAGGCTTTGCCTGTGCTCTTTCCATTTAAAATCTGAGGCAGCCACTGTATTTTAACCATGAGCTATTAATCGAAATTAGACTGTATAATTTGGAAATTAACAAAAACAGAATGGTCTGCTTTTAGCTTTGTGAAACTATACTACATAAAACATCTGCATGAAACAACAACAAGAGATGCAAATTCACTCTCTGACAGCAGGTGGCGCTTATGGAACAGCAATGATACAGCGTTTCCTTGGTTCCCGCTGTAAACAAAGCAGCACTGCAACTTATAATGATGCATTAAATATGCATTATTGGGAGGCAAGAAGAAAAGAAAATACCATGTAAACTTTCCTAAAGACAGTCGGTTCCCCCCAGAGACTTATATAAACATTTATACATTTATATGGACATTTATATAAAGTCCTAACCCCAACTGTATCGTGATTCTTTTAACATTTTTAACCGATTTGAATCGTCACGTATTTGCATCGTTTTCAACCGGCTCGAGGTGCATCGTTACATCCCTAGAAAATAGATAAAGTGTTGTGAAAAAACCAATCTGAAATAAACATGATTAACAGAATGACTCACTGAATTGAGTTGTTTGTGTAAGATTGTTTACAGAGGCTGTTTCTTGAAATGCATTTTGTCTTGCATTAGCAGATTTCCATTAGCTGACTGGAAAAGTATAAACCTTACTTTATTTCTGCTTATTTTCTAACAGCTGTTTTGAACTATGACTGACTAAATGTTCATTTTTGATTTGTTTAAAAGCATCTTTGTGGCAGTAAGGTTTTTGTGTGATTTAACTATTTTAATGACTTAAGTCTGTATGCCTTTCAGATATCTTGGAGAGCAATGTGATGACATGAACTTCGCTAATGGAGATGGCTGCTCAAACCAGTGCAAGAAAGAGCCGTTGTTCAACTGTGTTGGTATGTGATTGTCATCTATAGCTAGAAATGATAGAGTAGTTGAAGAATAGTTTAAACATAAATCTTAAAAATTAAAGTCTTTGTCGGCACCGATAGCCTTGTGGTTAGTGTGTCGATATATAGCGCAACTGCGCTCACGGTGACCTGAGTTCGATTCCCGCCACAAGGTCCTTTGCTGATCCTGCACCCCTCTCTCCACCCAATGGTTTCCTGTCAGCTCTCCACTGTCCTTTCACATTAAAGGCATAAAAAGCCCATAAATACAACTTTAAAAAAGTCTTTATTTAGCCTCTTGTCATTCCAACCCATATATGTTTTTCTGAAAACTAAGGTCGAATTTGTGAAGGTTCATAGTGACCATTTTGAGCCTGTTTCTTCAGAAAACTTCTTACAGTGCTTTTTTCTCTTTTTTTGGCAGACATGGTCAGGCATTGTATAAAAAACAGACACACTGAAGAATCCTTATGCAGCCTTTTCCATACAATGACATGCATTGTATTAAAAAGAGCTGCATAACGATTCTTCAAAATACCTCCTTTTGTTTAAGGCAAAAAAAAATTATAACAGCATATGTCTTTGGAATGACATGAGAGTGAATAAATAATGACAGAATTTTCATTTTGGGTCGAAAATGATTTTAAATGCTTATTTTTAGCACTATTTTAACAAGAAAGTACAATAAACTAAAGGTATATAACGTGTAGCATCAGTTTGATTGATGTTTTGCTCCAGCAGCATTTAGCTGTATTGCTCATTACTTCTCAGCACTCTATTGATGTCAGTTCTGCCTGATTGCCCAGCCATCAATCTCATGGCTTCAGCCTGTCATCAGTGTCACACGGTGTCCTAAACTGACAATGTGTGAAAGAACAAGAAAGTTCTGTTGTACTATCCCTCTATAGCACAAAACTTGTTAGCTGGTTGTGATGTTAATGGAGTGCTCTAAGTTGTGAGCTAATCAGTTCTGTCAAAACAATTGGCCACATAATTGGACCCTCTTACGGACATTTAAGTCCCCTCACAAAAGACTTTACTCTTTGCTGTAGGGCTCTAAGATCTGCCTAACGAGCTCTAGCGAGCCTTTGTGGCACTTCTTCCTGTTAGCAGTAATGCAACAATCCCCTTTTCTTCTAAACGTGTGGACGGAAAACTGGAGTAGAATAAAAAAAGACAGAGAGAAGAAAAGGAGGCAGCAAAGAAGAACAGATAAGAAGGGCTTTTTGAAGTTCGCTGTTGAATGTAGCCAACATTCATCTAGCTGAAATCTTGTCTGACCTCTAGGACACCTCTGGAAGTCTGAGGTTGCACTAATACATGACAGTGCTTAATTGGCAGTTCCGCTTTTCTTTTTTTTTTGGAGTAGGTTCAATGAGTTCATCCTTCACTGCCTTAAAGGAACAGTTCACACAAAAACGAACAGTTGTCATTTACATCAAAGATGTGAAAAAAAGAGAGAAAAAGCAACATAAATGTCACAGAGAAATCATGAATGAATCTCTTTTTTTAGATCTAGCTTTTTCAACAGTGCCTTGACAGTGCATGCTTTAATTACATGATGTAGCCTATTACAATCTCCTCAAAAATCAAGATATGTGGATAAAAATACCCTTGTATGAGTTTTTGTATTGTATTTAATTTGTATGATATATAAAGCATCAAAAGAGGGTTTTTACAGCAGTGCCATAGAAGAACCATTTTGGGTTCCCAAAATAACTTTTGAGTGAATAGTTAGTTTAGAAGTATAGAAGTTTTTTTCTTGTGAAGAATATTTTAGTAATCTAAATAAACGTTTTCCACTGCAAAGAAATTTTAGTGCAATGGAAAGTTTCCATGCATGTTAAAGGTTCTTCATAGAACCATGAAATGCCAGTAAAGAACCTTTATTTTTAAGAGTTTAGTTAAGCAATATCACACAAGTAGGTGCGCTGTTTTTATCAGCACAACTGAAAATGATTTAGATTTTTTTTTTCAACAGACGAGTTAATAATTTAAACAAAGCCACAGCAGAACACTGTATTATTGAGCAATATACAGTGGTGTTTTGTATTTGGTTCCTGAAAGAATCTGCATGTTTGAATGAATAAGGTGAGTCAATGATTCAATGACTCATTCAAAATGACACTTGCTCTGTTCCATTCCATTTTTGTGAAATTCTGTAAAAGACACTCAAAAAAATCCCAGAAAATATCAAGATCTCATTTCTTTTTTGCCAATATAGCACTCCCCTAGTCTCTGTTCATTTGTTCATTGTACTTGCATGGAAAAGAGCAACCAGTGCAGTGTTCAAAATTTCATCTTGTGCATTTCACGGAGAAATATAAAGTTAGACATGCAGATCTGGAACAACATGAGGGTTAGTAAATGACAGAATTTTTAGATTTTGGCAGAACTATTTAAATATTCCTTTAAATAACAGCCACAGACATTCAGCACATTCTACTGCTTTGCTACGTTAGTTTTGTACATCTTCGTGTGGAAAGTTGGAGCTTTCTGTGTCACTTTCAACAACGTCTCAATTTTCATTCAGTTGCTTTGTCCAAAACAGCATAATGCTTGACAGAAATAAAATGTCTTATCTCAGCTTAGTGTTTTACATTTATGTTGAACGAACCCCAAGACAAACCTCTGATCAAGCAGAAGGGCAAAGATCTATAGTTACGTCAACCCTGTGCTTCTCGATATTTTCCAGCGCTCTGTTTTGAATGTGTCATGCGAACCGTACACGGTAACACAGTATTAATAAAACACTTCCTGTGCTTTTTTAGCACAGGAAGTGATGTGACAAGGTGCAGCATGGATCCTGCTGCCCTTTATACATAGTAGCTTCCTCTGAATGATGTACTGCGGCTGCTGTGCGCCTGAGGATGCCTATAACTTTACATAGTCTGTCCTTGTTAATATTGTTTTGTAGCTTGCCAGGGAAAGAGTGTTTGATTTGATAAGTGCACATCTTGCAAACTTGTTTCCTGACTGCTCTTTGCAATGATTGACACCTCGTAGCTGTTGATTACCAGGATGGCTGGACTGAACAGGTGACAGAACGTTGCAAATTAAAGCGTGTTCCCTTAGTGTCAGCTATAAGCGTTCAAATTTTGCTGACACCTCAGGGCCCAGGCGAAGACAGGAACGGGACAAATCAGGGCACAAAACAAAGAACAAACAACACAAATCAACATTTTAAACGGCTAGACCTCTTATTAAAAAGAAGCTTGAAGTCCTTCACCTGATAATGGTAGTGGGATTTTAATTGTGGTGATCAATTTGCTAGAAATGCGTCTGGGCGGCTGATACATGAAGTACAGTCATAAAAGATAATCAATCTGTCACCATGAATGTTGATTTATGACTGTCCTTGTTTGAAAGCCAGTAAAAAAAAAAATAGGCCATGTATTAATACTGTGAAGTAATGCCAAGTAAAACAATGAGTGCTCTAAACAACCTTTATGACAAACTAAACAGAATGTCCTGTACTCAGCTAAATTAAATATCAGCTTTTTTTTTTTATTCTAACAGGTAAAATGTTTTATTTTCATATTATTCCTCTCGCTTAAGTGTAATTTATTTAGCTTTCATTCAAATTTGCTTTACTTTTTTCTCTTTTTTTTTTACTTTATTTGTCAAAATTAACAGTGAGATCATTTTAAAACTGGACAGACATAAGATGTGTTGTTATAAATTTAAACTGTTGAAACGCCAGCAAGTTATTACTTACCCACAGACATTTATTTGCATATTATTCAGACTGTGTAAATGTCATTTATTTGGCTGATTAATGAAGTGCAATTTATTTAGAAAATATTCAAATTAGCTTTAAGTTCTTTTTTATTTGATATTTATGTAAGCAATTACAGTATGTGAGATGTACAGTATGTCATTTACCACACAATTATTAATTTAACAGACCACCCCCCCCCCCAAAGCAAACCAAAATTATAGAAATACAATCATTGCTTAATCCAAGACAGAAAACAATATGTATGCATGTGTGTATGTATGTATATACTGTATATATATATTGTAGGTAATTACTTGGAGGTCGGTGAGTAGAGGGTTTTAGATTGTCTGCTATTGTTGTTTCACTATTGAAGTTGTCTGCCACCTGAAACTGTCTGAGAACTGCTGAAATAAAATAAAGTTAAGGACATGAATAACTGCTACCAGCTCAAACAGTCAGCTAATCTCAGGATTTGAAATGGGCTTTTGATGCAGAGGTTCAGTATTGCTCTGATACCATTTCATCTCTACCTCTCTCCTCTGAAGATGAGCCCAGCTTGTGTTACTTCTACGACGGTGATGGTGTGTGTGAGGACTTTGAACGGGAGGCGAGCGTAAGGGACTGTGGTCTCTATACTCCGAGCGGCTTCCTGGATCAATGGGCCACAGCGGTGGAGGTGTCCAATGAGGAGAAGATACACTGTCCAGCAGAGGTGGCTGTTGGATATCCTGCAGTGACAAAGGTGAGCACTTTTACAAGCATACTAGCACATCTGTCAGCACGTCTTGTAGGATGTGTTGAAGACCCCATGAAAAGTTAAGAGTTATTTTAGTATTATTTATATAGTATTATAGTTTTTTTTTGTTTTCATTTTTAGTCATTTTGTTATGTTTTTTATTCGTTTTTCTTCTATTTAGGGTTAATTTATATTTATTTCAGATTTAGTAATTTTGGTGCTTCAGCTTTTTTCAGTTATTTACCGAGGCAACATTTTTTTTTTTAAATACAAGTGGCTCTTTTGACTAAAAAATCTGAGATCTAAAATCTGATGTTTATATTGACGATGAAGTCAGACTGAACTGCAGTTTTTCGCAATAAACGGCTGAGAAGCAGATTCTGTTAAGGAGAGATTTGAGACATTGCTCTAACCCTTCACACATGGAAGTAGTAAAGAATTGGCTCTTTCTGAGGGACGTCTAAAAAAACTGTGTTGTTTTACTCCCTGGATATTTCAACATGATACATTTGTAATTTTACAGTTTTATTGGCCACTTCTCCTCCTCCTCTCCCCGCTCTCGTGATATTTGTGGAGCGCGAGTCTCCTGCGCCCGAAATCGTGCAAGCTCCTGAATTAATCATGTCACAAAACTATTCCTATCACGCTGTGCGCAACCTAAGGATTTATGGCACTGAGAAATGGCCATTTTTCACAGTTGAGCTTGAACCTCATTGTTGCTAGAAAATGCGTATTGTGGCTCGTAATGGGAAATGGTGGCGCATAGGTTACGATGACTTTGAATAGTCTTGCCAATACACCTTTGTGTGGAGTTTCGCGTCGCAGTCTCGCAAGTATTTTATATGAATGTAAATCAAGGCCTCGTTCAGGTGGGAAACAGACTTGCAGCTTAAGTGATTCAGTCGGTGATCAATGTTAGCGCCGTATCGGAATGACTAATTGCTTCTTCTCTTATTGTGTGGCACAGCGGCCAACAGAGTTGCAGGACAGGCTGCGTACAGTAGTGTACTTGAATCAATGGAGGAGAGGTGGTGGAGTGGGGAACGGTGTCACTGAGGTTACTGTGGCGTGCTGAGAGAGAGCGATAAAGCGCGCGAGAGAGAGGAATCTCATGAGACTAAGCCAGGAGTGCAGAAACGAATATCCTCTCATTCTCTTTTTTTCACCCCATACCCCCTTTCTAAGTCTCTTTTAAGCATTACATCAGAATTCTCTAGTTTTGCAGCTAATTTTGTAACCGTTTCATTCAAATTTTATAAGGCATTTAGAGATGAAAAAGATGTTATGAATCCCCCTGCTCCAGTCAGCTCTCTCCCTGCAGAGCTGTCTTAGAGTAGTGAATGAAGTGAATTGCTGGTCTCTTAGTCTAATTCATGTAATATTACATCACCTCTAGATCCGTGAACTGTAAGATGACTCCAAGAGAGAGACAAATTCATTTCTGTCCAGAAACATTATGTACATGTGAAATGTAAGAACAACTGCTGAAATGTTTTCAATAAAAAAAACAACAAAAAAAAAAACTATTACTGGCCAAGAATGAACTGCACTGCAAAACTCATTGCTTGGGTATATTGACTTGTTTTCCATAAAAATATCTAAATGTGCAATTTACATGTAAATCACAAAAAATATCATTATTTTATTGGTTTATTTATTGCTATACCACAATTTCCAAGTAATAAAAAAACGAATATATAACTGTAATACCTACATATATATTATTTTGTCATTATAGTAACTAAAATCATAAAAACATGTTCATTACTTGAAAAAAATGTTACATGAAATAGAGTAAAAAAGCTAGAAGTTACAGTAGTTAGTTTAACTTGAAATAACTAAAAGTAAAAACTGAAATAAAATAAAATCTATATGGACATATTCATAAAAAATAATGCAAATTACAAAAACGCACAACATAACTAAAACTTAAAATAAAATTAAAATGAAAACAAAATAATAATAACAACGAATTTAAAACATTAAAAAGCTATATTTCAATCAGTAATATTTTAGTATCATTTACACACACGTGCTGATAAGGTACAAAAAATAATTCCATTGTAATAAACTCATAATAACTCATTTTAATAAGGCAAATGAGAACTCAATTACAGAAAATATTTTATCTGCAGTACTTTACTTTTGTACTACATCTGTAGAAGTTAAACTGAATTTTAAAAAAGATGATTTTCAACTTAAGCTAGGTTTGAAGCACCTTGAAGCTCTCAGTGAATGCATGTTAAATGGAGAGATAAATGTTTGAAGGAGAAATGAGATCAGCGACAGTTAGCGGCACACCTGTACTGCTGACCGAGCAGAAAATACCCTCTGCATGCCTCCCCAAAAATCCTGGGGACGTCTATTGTGCAGGCATAGGAGACAGCCTAAGCGACAACACTGCTGCCCTGATCTGCTCCCGCTGCTGTTACACATACACAAACATTGAACACATAATTAGTGCCGTTCACTCGGTGAGGAAGCGTGCAGCTCTCCAGTGTCACCTAGCGTTGCAACACTGTCACCCCACAGTTGGGTTCAAGGGGTTCAGTGAGGTTCTCTGTCACATTATTCTACAGTGAAATGAAATACACTCGATGCAATTCACCGTGAAACAAGGCCGAAGAATTTAGAAGACTTGGGCTAGGAGTTAGCTGTTCAGTTGAAACACCACTAAAAAGGCATTTAGATCAGCATTTATTTAAACTGGTCTATTAGAAACAGGGTTTTAGAAGAAAACTTGGTAAATTTTCCATCAAAATATGGACTTGATGGAAATTAGGAAAAAATAAAAATAAAATGGGTCAATAAATAAAAAGCTGCATAGAAAAGCACTATTTGTTTATTTACTTAAGTATTTTCTTTGCTCTACCCTGAAGAAAATCTAGTTTTGAGCTTTGTCATTGATTAAAATGTCCTAAGCTGCCCTTAATGTCAGAAAACCAACTTGACCCTTCACTCTCACACAGAGAGTCAAACGTCTTCATGGGAGTAATTCTGAAACTCAGCAATTTTACTAGAGTTCAGGCCAGTTTTGGTCTCATTGCGGTTTGCTCACAATTCTCAGAAGAGAGAAGGTCAGTAGGTCAGTTCACCCTGTTCACCCGGATTTCACTGGCTTTAACCTGGCCACTTGTGAGACTAATTGTGACCTTCCAGATGGTCTAAATTACCTTTTAATAGTGGACTGCAGGCTTGTGGCCTCATCATTAATCTGTTTTAGTGCTTTTGTGTTTATAGTCCGACTTCAATATATGCTGTAAAGTTTGGGGTTAGTAAGATTTACTTGTTTTTAAAAGAAGTCTCTTATGCTCACCAAGGCTACATTTATTTGAAAAATACAGTAAAACAGGAATATTGTGAAATATTATTACAATTTAAAATAACTGTTTTCTATTTGGATGTATTTTAAATTGTACTTTATTCCTGTGATGCAAAGCTGAATTTTCAGCAGTCATTACTCCAGTCTTCTGTCACACAATCTTTCAGAAGTCATTTTATTAGGATGATTTGCCACTCAAGACACTTCCTATATTTATCAATGCTGAAAACAGTTGTGTTGATTATTTATTTATTTTATTTATTTGGTCACACTTTATTTTAAGGTCCAATTCTCTCTATTAACAACCCATTAACTACAACTTTTGCCTCAATAAACTCCTAATTTGCTGCTTAGTTAGTAAGGTAGTTGTTAAGTTTAGGTATTGGGTAGGAATAGGGATGTAGAATATGGTCATGCAGAATATGTGTTTTAATATCTCTTATGTTTGTTCGCTCAGAGCTGTCAGTCAAAGGTGTATGACCTGTCACATGGCGTGTCTCAGTACGCTTGGTTTCCCTGTGAGGAGTCTCAGCAGCACAGCTGGACTTCACAATATTGGTTGAAGGTAAGAGATGGCTAACCACACTAATGTCTCTTTTTGGTTTCAGTTGAACACATATCACATCAGCTGTATAAATCTATATAATCGTGTGACATATGATTTATGTATTCCTGAAACAACAAAATCTGATTTTAGGGTCTGAACTAAAACAACTTTATTTTAACATTTTCCCTCAAAATTTTAGAGTAGTTAACGGTTAGGACTACGATTGGGGTTAAAAATAAGTTTGTTACTGTGTTTGATCAATAAAAGATTTTGATCCAGGAGCACATCCTACTTGGTAAAGTCACAGTTTGCAATGATAAAACTGACTGTCAGTGAGCATTTTTTTTTGTATGCCAAAAGGCCTATTACGCCCATCCTATGGTGGCTGCTGCGGTCATTATCCATCTGGCTGCTGACGGAACAGCCGACATCGACCAGAGACAACACAACATTACTGTTCAGCTGGTGGACACTAAGGAGCAAACACACCCTCTCGGTCAGTCTCACCCCAATCTCATAACATTTGAAACACACTTTTTACTCCAAACAGTGTGCAGAAGGTGATTTTTGTACTGTATATTTTGCGACGACTGGATGGTTGTAGGGGACTGGAGGCTGAGCTGCCGGAACAATCCACTGGTGATTCCTGTGAGTCACGACCTGAGCGTGGCTTTCTACCGGACAAAAGCCATTATAGTGAGCTTCAGCTCTCCTCTGGTGGCCATCTCAGGTGTTGGGCTGCGCTCCTTTCAATATTTTGACCCCATCACTATCAGTGGCTGCCAGAGCAATGAAATCTACAACCCCATGGGCCAAAGGTGAGGAGATAAATCTAGCATTGCTCTCTCTCATGTCAGTGTGGAGTCCACTGCCAGTCCACTGCGCTTAGGTGTAGTCTTAGATCTGTAATGATACTATTTGAATTTTTTTGTGTGTGTGCGCCTGTATCATGTTATGATGTCTATTGCAGTAGTGACAAGTTTTGAAGATATGTTGATGACGCATTTATTTAATTCTCTATTGCACAATGTTATTTAATAAATCAATTTACTTCACTTTAAAAGCACATCATGCATAAAAGATGGCAATAAAATGATTAATAATAAAGGGCTGTCTTTAAACCAAAACCAATAAAAAGCCTTTTCTCGGTCACGCTATATCCTCACAGTCATCAGCAAAGCTTTTGTTTTTCACCCATTAAATATGATTCACAGTTGTTAGTAAGAAAACTTTAATTTAAACACATTTATAGTGAGATAAATTATTTGTTTGGTATGAGAGATTGCATAATTCATTTGGATGAATTCATTTCCATTGTCACACAGATTTGCTTTCATAATGCAAGAGTGTTAAAGAAAACTAATTGTAGAATTGATAAGGTCATTTGACACAAGTTCTTTCTGTAATCCCTCAGTTGCGTTCATTACTCGTGTGACGCCATTGAATGTCAGAAGCCAATGGTCAGTAATGCAGAGATGAAGTGCAATAGTCCTGGATACTTCAATGGAGCTCGCTGTACTATCACCTGCAACCGAGGATACTCACTGAAGATACACCGAGATGACGATATCATTAAAACACAGGTAATACAGTTTTGTTAATTGCCTGTGAATGTGTATTTGTGGATGCTACACTGTATGTGTGTGCTTACTCTCTGTGTTTTTCCTGCAGTAAAATGTCTTACATTTTTTGCCAAGTATTTTGACCAGGTTTCATAGAGAAGCACACAACACAAACATACACAGGCACACTTGTGCACACACAGAGGTTTATGTTACATTAAACAATAATCATTGACTCATGCCCTGACCACATACAGAGAAAGTAGCAGTAAAGATTTATGGCTTACGTAGTGTTTGCTAACCAAACTGTGAGACAGTAAGTGAATGGGCATAATAGCTGGCGCTCAGGCCAGTGGACTTTCTGTTATTGGCTTGATGTTGTTTTTATGTCTTTCTCTCTGCCTGGAACTGCTGGAATGGTCCATATGGCTCAAATAAAAGAGAAGCTGTAGATTTTTCAGAAACATTACTCTCACTCTCGCCCTCTCCTCTAACTGGAAGAGTTTTTTTGTTTGTTGTCGTTGTTGTTATTGTAATAGGCTAGAAAACAGTTTGACTGAACAGGAACCTCAAAAGTCATCTGTGAGTGATGGAAAGGAAGTTCCTTCCAGAAATCACTGTCTGGCTAACACAAACATGCTCCTTTTTCCCCCTCAGCATATGGTTGCATCCTTTTGTGCTTAAACATCAGTGGGTTTGTCTTGCTTTTGGAAATTTCCAAACAAACTCGATCCTTTGGTACAGTTCTTTGTAATGATTCATTTAAAAATAATTGTGGCATTTACATATGTATTTTTGGTAACACTTTACAATACGGGTGCACAAATATGCATTAAATAATTCTTAACTAATGCACAGATAATCATGAGTTAATGTATAACTTAATGAAGAACTAAACCATTTATTAATTAATACTGCATCCACAGCTAATGAACATTCTGTACGATTCATAGATTAAGTAATCAATAAATTGTTATTAGTTAAATGTGTCATAATGTATTGATTCCCTAATAACATATTATATTAACCAATGAAGTAAATTTATATGTTAATTACCAAATTGGGTCGAAGCCAAGCCTTTCAACTTCCAGTTGTCTGCTTTAATTAATCATTAGCTAATGATTTGCAAAGGTATCATTATGTTATGACTTTACATGTTGAGGCACAGAACTATTAACTAATTAAGTAATATGTCACTGTGGTTATGGATTTTGAATTAGTTAGTCATGTGCCTCAACAAGTAAAGTCATAACATAATGATACCTTTGCAAATCATAAGCTAATGATTAATTAAAGCAGACAATTAGAAGTTAAAACGCATGCTTCAACCCACTGTGGTAATTAATATAACCATTAATAAAACCATTATGACACATTTAACTAATAACAATTTATTGATCACTTAATCTATGAATCATATAGAATGTTCATATGTTGCTGATTCAGTAATTATTAATAAATGGTTTAGTTCTTCATGAGTTATACATTAACTCATGATTATCTGTGCATTAGTTAAGCATGAATTAATGCATAATAGTGCCACCGTATTGTAAAATGTTACCGTATTTTTTAAAAAATTAGAAATACTGTAGCATTACTAATAAATGCAATGCCGTTCGGTAAAGTTTAGGGTTGGTAATTTTTTAAATAGCTTGTTACAATTTAAAATATCTGCTTTCTATTTTAATGTATTTTAAAGTGTAATTTATTTTTGCGATGGCTTCTTCATTGTCACATGATCCATCAGAAATCATTCCAATATGCTGATTTGGTGTTCAAGAAACATGTTTACATTTTTAGCAAGGTTGAAAACAGTTGTGCTGCTTAATATTTTTGTGGAACATGTGATACCTTTTTTGTTCGGACATTACAAAATGTGATTCAGTGACTTATGGACAGTCACTTGAATGAATTCAGTTTGAGTTAATTAGGGTGAATACAGGTAAAGTATTGAGATAAATGTCAAAAAGTGACTCAGTTTACTTGTATTCAGCTTTCAGGTTCAAATTCAGGTAGAGTTTGCCAAATCTAATGCAGTTCAGTAGTTAACTGTTTTTGTCCTCTAATGTCATAAAAATATCAAACAGAACAGTGGTGTCCATTCACAAGGCTCTGTTTGGTATCTGTGTCAGCATGCGTACGTGTTCACGAAGGTCTGCTTGTGTCTTGCCATGCACATCTGTTAATTGCGCTTGCATTTTCTGGTTCACCACTGCTTGAACGTGTGAAGAAAGTGTCAGAGTTTAGTCGGTCAGGATGCAATTTGTTCGAGTCTATTTGACTTCAAAACAGCGGAGCACCATGCTCAGCCGCCACCACACTCCCTGAGGACTCAGTTTATGGCACAGTCACGGATCAGCGGCATTGCAGATCTGCCGGCCCACTACGCCCTCGCTAAGCAACAGGCAGCGATTACTGCAACCCATTGACCCCGGTCCCTCACACAAAATGCCAGTGGTGGCAATGGCAATCGTTTACCCCACTCCACCTGGCCAAGCGTTTGGGTCTGTTCTGACTCCACAAGCCCTCGGCCATCCTTCACCCCACCCATTCACAAAGAACGTTTTGGGCCATTTGCAGCTCTGGTCTTTCAAAAACAACTCTGTTCTGTTTTCCAGCGCTTGTTCTCTTGTGATATTGACAGAAGGAGAACAAGGGGAAGAAAGAAAAGGGAAAATGCAAACGTAAAAACAGAAAAGACGAGAAAGTGCTGTGTGTTCTTTGTAAGCACTTGGGCTCTACTGTATGTTGGGTGGGTTTCTGCCAGCAGCCGCAGTCGACTGAGAAGCTTGGCCTGTGAGTTATTACGCATTTGGAAGGAAAGGCAGCAGACAGTTTTTCTCTGCTTTTGGGAGGGCTCGGCTTATTTAATAGCGGTGCACATTGGGGTCCGGTGTGGGGGGCTTCGGGGGCCATTGGGGAGATGTCTAGTCCGGTTATGTAAGGTAAGAGGGGAGAGTTTTCATAAAGATGGCCACGACTGTTAGCTGAACTGTAACTGTAGTAGTGCTGCATTTACAGCACTGCCGTGTAAAATTGAAATAAAAATACTGAATTCTGAAATAACATCACCTTCACCATCAATTATCTGTTTAAAATGCACTCACGGTCACACATTGTGCAGTTTTATTATGTGGTTTTGTCATTTGTATTGTTGTTTTATTGTTTAAATATATCTATTTAACTTTATTTTTATTTCAGTTTTAGTCATTTTAGTACTTAAACTTATTTTATTTCGGTTAGTTGCCAAAACAATATTTCAAATTTTCTGTATTTTTTTGTTTGTTTTGTTTCAGTTATTTTTTAATCTAATTTTTATATTTCATTCCATCTTTATTTCAGTTAATGAAAATGGTTTTTAATACTTGGTTTAGTTTTAGTTTTAATGATAACACAACAACAGGTTTGGATAGATAGATATAAAAAAATGTTGCACTAAAAAAAACCATCGTACTAACATATGCTACGAAATCACATTTGTTAATTAATTTATCAATAATTTAAAAAATAATTACAATAAATTATATCATGCATGTATTTTATTTTTTACACAACATTCAAATAAAAAGGAGGAGGAAAGGAGGAATAAATATTGTGCAGTATATTTACATTCTCAGTAATTCTGTAATTCTCAGTCAAGTATATATACTGTATTCTTGGGTATTATTGTTTATTTCTGTTCTTTTTTAATTCTTTACATTTACAGTTTTTTACGATCGCTATGACAATTTTTTCAATACTTCTAACAATTTTTCTAAACTCTTAACGCAACAACACACCTACAACACACAATTGACAAAACAGTTAATTTCATGCTCAAAATCACACGTTGTAAACTAAACTCCAACACTAATTTTCAAATTACAATAATACACTAACACAATACACTATATCTACCAAAACACTGCAAACATGTCTCAAAATCAAATTATTATTCCAAAACACTAACACATGGTCTCTTCCAACAGGAACATTTAGTCAATCATAGCACAATATCATAAAAACACTAACATCAAATGGAAGTGTCAGGTCTGACCTTATACAATAGACAGTATATTGCATTGATCATAGATTTTGTTTTACACTAGTTTCTTTTGAAGCCTCTCTACATTTTTGTTTTGTTGGGTTTAGTAAATGCATGTATTTTGTTTATTCGGCTGCAGAAAGGGGGTAAAAGGCAGAGACAGAATTGCTGCAGTAAAGGCTTTATTTGCAACAGGACATTGTAAAAACAAGAAAGAAGACAAGAATGCAAGAAAAAAATTCAATATAGCTGTCATTTATTATGTGAAAATACAAAATATAAACAACAACAAAAAATAAATAAAATAAAGCCACAGAAGAATAAAAAAAAAGTCATCTAATCTGCCCAGTCTTCTGCATTTGGCCACATGTTCACACCTGATATCTTCTCTGGCAAGGCATCTTGGGAAGAATCTTTTGGTATGCCTTATCCTTCCTGGTATTGTTCAGCTGTGATGTCTTGGCATGCAGCATCCATTGCATCCTGGAGGGACATTTGGTCCTGTGGACGATGGTCAAAAACCTTCCATCTCCAGGCTCATAAAAACTCCTCAATGGGGTTGAGGAAAGGGGAGTAAGGGGCAAGGAAAAGAGACATCATTCTCGAATGGGTGTCAAACCAGGCTCTGACTACACTGGGAATGGTGGAATGCCACATTGTTGCATGTGATCACATATATTGGCAAGTGGTCTGGTCTCCCACCCGTCCCCTTTCTTTGGCACCAGTCTTTGGTGCAGATCTTCTAAAATCTCACATTTATGCAGGAGTGCACTTTTCCACACAAGATCAGCCCAAAGAGGTCCTCTTTTACTGTATATCATATGGTCATGTGATTGAAAGAACCTCAACACCTGAGTGTGTTTCCTAGATGGGAATCAGCTGTAATTTATATATTTGCATAACATTATATATTTACAATCAGCTGTTTCTCATTAATGAATTAAAAACGGGATATATTTGCGTTTCAAATTCACAATACGACCAGCTGTTCATTTTGACTTTAGCATATAAGTTAGGTTTAGAACAACATGTTATCTGTTCTGACATACAGTGTGAAAGCATATGAAAATTTGGCAGTAAAATTACATTGTTTTGGTCTTGGTTGAGCTTGTGTGTAAAAGAAGTTAAAGCATTTTAAATTTGTGCTAACTGTATGCATTTTGTGTCAAAGCAACAAGAAATGTGTTAATTGTATATCCTACACAGACAGATGTTGGGCTAACTGCGTTAAGAGTTTAGGAAAATTGTTAAAAGTATTGAAAAAACTGTCATACCGATTGTAAAAAACTGTAAAGGTATAATCCTTTACGTTTAAGATAGACCTACCATTTTAATTTTATTTCATATAAATATCATATAGCCTACTATAATCTCGACATATAGTGTGCATGTACAGTAGATTAAATCATATCAAAACCGTACACGTGATTGTAAATTTGCATGTGTTTACAAATTATATTACAGCTTCAGAGTTTGCGCTCCACAAATGTGACCATATAAAGCCTTTAAAGGTTAAAAAGAAATTGGCGTGGATAGATTTCCAAGTCTCGCTTGCGTGTGAGCGGGAGAGCTGATGACGGCAGTGCGAGGGAGCCCTCGTACCTTTACAGAGCGAAAGTGCTGATCCCAGCACAGTCATTACAGCCTATCAGCCATCTCCAGGGAGCTCATAATGTGTGTTCCTAAAGGCTTTAGTCAGAGACAAATTAGCCATTTCATCATTAACCTGTTACCGTAACATCATTGAGAGGGTGCCAATACGGTCCTACTGAAAAAAAAACAGCATTAGTAGCTGTTACAGACAGAGATAAATGTGTGTTTATAAGGTTGCCGGCCAAGCCAAGCATCGAGGGTTATAATCTCGCAACCCATCATGAACGGAGGACAGTTTTGAGAGCAGATAACTACAGCAACAAGCTCTACTACAGTGTCATGTCTTTGTGTCCGCAGCTTCCTGGCTGCCGGCCGCTTGTTTTTGCCAAGGTGTTATTGAAAGCAGAGCATGTCCTGAAATCACTGTTAGGCAAACAACATTTCAACAGAGCAGAGGGAAGCGGAGAGCTCGAGGTTTGCTTTACCCCCTGTTTTTCTTCTTCTTCTTCTTTTTAGCGCTTATGCGTGTTTGTGTGTGTGCGTACGTGTGTGTGGAGCGTGTTTGCTTACGTGTGTTACTATGTATTCGTGCGTGCGTGTGTGAGTGCGCGGAGAGAGAAACACAGGATGGTGCTGGGGAGTAGAAGAAAAGCCAACAGAGGCATCTGTGTTGAATTAGGCACAGTAGTCAGTGGTAGTTAAATACTCAGTGGAGGAGGAATCAGCAGCTGTAAAGTTTTAAAAGAAGGAAACTCCGCACGCAGACACCCCTCTTCCCCCCCTCCGCAATTTGCCACCCCCCGATGTGACGGCAGTCCCCTTCCCCTGCGTTCACCAGAAGGAACGACCCGTCATGATATAACTTCCAAGCAGGAGCGGCGTGTGTTTGTGTTTTCGTTTGCGCCTGCGACACGGATTACGTACCGTACAGGTGGGCATTTAAACAGCCCCCTGCATGTGTGTGTTTCTTCTGTTCAACCACAACAGTTTATGTTTTCCTTTTCGTCCCACACAGCCCATGTGACTGTGGTCATTTCTTTTACTGCTCCTGTAATGCAGCCAATGCCGGCTAATAAACCTCGTGTCTAAGCTGCCATTGAGCTTTGAAATGGCTTTGAGAAAGCCAGAGATGTCTGGGCAGGGAAAGTTAGATGACACTTTTATGTACTTCTGTAGCCTCTCGCAAGTTTTATAAAGAAGCCAGGTATGTGGACTAACACGCTCTTTGGCAATGTTATGGCACAGACGGCGGCCTCTCTGACCCTAGGGGGAGATGTTGAGTAGATTGTGACTACCGTTCTGTTTGGGATTTTATTGAGCCAGTGATATGAGGCCTTTTATTATATTGCTGCCCTCACATGAAGAAGTCAAATAGAGACTTTTTCATAAACAGTTGAGTTGCTGTTCTTTTTGTTTAGTTTACTTTTAGCTTTTGCTTAACCTAATTTAGTTTTACCCCTTTTTGTCTTTTGTCTTGTGCTCAATTTAGCTTTGCTTTGTTTTGAGTTCTGCTTCATTTTGATTTGTTTTGCTTGGTTTTTTGCTTTCAGCTTTTACTTCATATTTTTGTTTACTATTTTTTTTCCTATTTTTATGTTCAGTTTAGCTTTTGTTTTGTGTAGTTTTTGTTTTTGTCTGTTTTTTTTGTTGTTGTTTTTTTTTTGTTTTTACTTTTGTCTTTAATTGTGTTTCATTTTATTCTGTTTTGTTATTTTTGTTTGTTTTCTTTTTTTTTTTTTTTTTTTAGTTTTGCTTCACTTTATTTTTTTATTATTATTTTATTTATTTTTGTTTTGCCTAGTTTATTTTGCTTAGTTTATTTTAACTTAGTTTATTTGAACTTAGTTTTGTTTTTGTCTATTATTTTTGTTTTTACTTTTTTGCACTTTCATTTTGTTTTGCTTATTTTAACTTTTGGCTCTGCTTAGTTTTTGTTTGCTCTTCTTTGTTTTGTTTTGTTTTGTTTTGCTTAGCTTAGTTTATTGTTGTGCTTACATTGGTTTTTATGTCTTTTGCTTTTTTTCTTGTTTTGTTTTGTTTTGTTTTTTTAGATATTCACCTCAAATATTCAAGGCTCACACTTCCATGGTGAGCTGTTTTCAATAAGAGCTTCAGCGCAAGAAAAGGAAGAGGGAAAGAAGGGGGCAAAAAGTGTTTTGTAACTGTGTCTGGATTGCATTTCAAATGCTTCCCGCTGCTTTGCTCAGTTTTAGGTGCTGGTACATTTCCTGAGAGGGTACAGAACATTAGATAAGCTCACCACATTCCAGGCCATTTAAATCTGCAATTTCAAATAAAGAGAAAAGAGACGAGAGAAAGAAAAAAAAAAAGGTGGCCTGGGTCACAGTAAAGCAGCAACAAAAATGCTGTTCGTACATCTTGATGTTTTGTTTTGTGGATGCAAATTAAAGAACATTTGCCACAATAATCTGTGCTTTGCCAGCAAAAACTGTTTGGCTTCACAAAAAATTTTCAATAAACATAGCTGACATCTTTTTTTTTTTTTTGGGAACCAGCCAGCTTTCATCACTTGTCATAAACAAAAGGAGAAATTTGTGGAGAAGTGCATGTTTTACTCTGTGCTTCATTAAAACAGTCTGGACTCTAAGCCCACCTACGGCCCATGTCCAAGCCGCTGGGTATGGTTTATGTTAAACATCACTTTTTACTTAATGCTTAATACCACACACAAAAAGTGCAACAATCCCATAACCCACATCATGTTAGATCACAATAAATAATTTTTTGGGCTAAGAAAAGTCCTAAATTTGCTGTCGTGCAGTAAAAGCACAAACTTTTTACGTGGTTCACACATTTAAAGATTCATTGAGGAACTAGTAGAAGAATGTAGTGTTGTGCTGCTGGTGACAAATTCATGACTGTTATTCCTGCCTTGTACACAGTACAGTTTTCGTTGGTTGTTTGCAGGCACAGTAAGGGTTTTGTGTTAATAAAAGCAGTGATTTATGTATTGAGTCAATAACAGGTCAGTAAATGTCCCTGCATATTACTCAAGAGACAAGGACAACTAAATAGTCCAAATAAACTATAGGCAGACTAGTCTTCATTGTTGGACTGGATTTTGACAGAGTGAGGAGAGACAGAGAAAGAGAGAGTAAGAACTCACACTTTTTTTTAGTACTTTTTAAGCATGTTCTCATGCACTTTTTGAAATATGCAGTGTCTATTTTGGTTAGAGGAAGGAGTCGTACTTTCTATGACCGGGATCATTCTCATGCTGGAATAAATTAATTTATCCTTTTTGTAATAAATCAAGCAAAATTACCTATGGATGTATGACAGGAGCGGGAAATACTGCTATTACTGTCAACATTACCTTAAAAACACCAGCTAGTTCGTTATAAATGTTAGTGTTCAGCACCAAGGTTATTGTAATTTACCGTAAGTGTATGAACAATCATGAATTCATGACAATTTGTAACTTTACTCTCATGTGAAAATGAGGATCTGCTTCGTCAGTCTCATTTTCACGGAACTGGGCTTGGCGCACTTGGACTCGTCCAGGGTTTTCCAACAGAAAATCAGTTTCAGATCACTAATGAAACACAAGTCACGTTATGTCATGGCAGTGATTCCACAGAATTTTCTGAAAGTTGAATTGTTTGGTTCTTATGGGGGGGTCGGGCATGTGTGCGGTTTGTGGCTCTGCTATTAGCACAGATGTCTTTGGAGACATCACACAGGTCAGACTTGACTTGTAAAACAGCAGAAATGACCTCTGACTCATTCTGCCTTCAGTTCTGACAGCTTTATGTTCTGTACCCGAGTCATTTATTATCACCCACTCAGTCTGTTAGCTTCCCACTGCTTCCTTTCACCAAGAGATACATAAATATATTTCATTTAATTGAAATTAGTTGTATTTTTCGTCTATATAGTGTTATAGAAACAGTGTATTATTTGATATGGTCTGGTCTAACGGATTGTTGCGGTTGCAGTGAATGGACCTAGAGAAAACAAAATGTTCTTTTCCCATGTTTTGAACTATTGCCTTTGTTTTTTCCTTCTCAACAGTCTGAATCCACGGTGACCCTCACCTGCGCGGATGGGAAATGGAACAAGCAGGTGACCTGTGAACCTGTAGACTGCGGGCGGCCTGACAAGTACCACGTACACCCGGCTATCTTTGAGTTCTCTGAAGGAACCACCTACGGCAAGAAGTGCACTTTTCAGTGCCGGGAGCCGGCTCAGCTTGTGGGTGGGTAGACCCTGACACATCCTAAAACTAAAGGCCATTGGGATTGTGAGGTCAGCTCTGCAAAATGCCAAATGTGGTTTTGACACCAACTACAAAAAAACAATGCACACTGAGAAAACAATCCTGTTTTACATCAAATTGAAGTAGGTTCACTTTAGATCTGAAGTCAGCTAGTCCTTTTGTTCTCCGCAGGCAGTAATAACGTGCTGACGTGTATGGAGGATGGCATGTGGTCCTTCCCCGAGGCTCTGTGTGAGCTGCGCTGTCCGGTCCCTCCTCCTGTACGCAACGCTGTCCTGCAGACCAAACGCTGCAATGCCACAGGCCTCAAAGTTGGGTCTTTCTGCAAGTACAAGTGCAAGCCTGGCTACCATGTGCCCCATATAGACAAGCCCAAGAGGTAAGACACCTCTAAACGGACCTGAATGCATAATTATAACTTACATTAATTAACTTGAGTTAACTTGAGTTTAATGAGTTCCGTATTCGGACCGTACCGTTCTCTTGTTTACTACATTGCAGATTTAGTTGTGGCAATTGAATACTCAGAGC